>JAANIC010005572.1:508479-526691 GCA_017607545.1 Acromyrmex charruanus | reverse complement strand
TACATGATACATGGAACATTATTCTTATATCACAACACTTTTTTAATCATATTTTTCTAAAAATAAAAGTAACCAAGATTTTTACATTTTCTTAATTCTGTAAATTGGTATTAGACACGAAAATATGAGTATTTTAATTAATTCCATCATTATCTATGTATATCATTCTAACGTTATCTCTTTTATAGCGTTCTACTTTTATAACTTTTAATTTATCTTCTAATGTACTTTTCGGAACAAAATATTGTTCTTATTTTCTTTTTGTCTTCCTTATTTTTTACTTGTTTAACAGCTCATATTCTCTTCTTTCTATTTGCTTCGTATCTTTTCCATATTCACTTGGAACAAAACAATCGTCAGGAACCAAGTCTCGCTGATTATTTATAGATTATATTGTATATCATCCGGCACATCATTGTTCGATATCATCCGAATGATACGCAATGAAAAAACAACATACCATATGTGTGTTGTACGTGTGTGCGTGTGTGTGTGTATCGTGCGTGCGTGCGTGCGTGCGTGCGTGCGTGTGTGTGTGTGTGTGTGTGTGTGTGTGTGTGTACGTACGTATGAACAAACAACTCTAAAACAGGAAATAACAGGAAACAAACAGGAAAGATTTTAAAGCCATAATTTAAAGAATAGAGGAGAGTGACACATCTAAGGAAAAGTGAAATATTTAAGGTAAACGTCTCAATTAGTGACACTGTCTCAATTAGTGACAATCGTGACTGTTTTTCTTAATAAATCAATTAATATTGATCAATATTCTGTTTTATTCTAAAAAATGTGTTAGTATTCAAAATTGTATATGTTATCTATTGCAACAAATTTTTAATAAAATTAAACGCTTTTGTAAACGCTAAAATATTATAATTGTAAGCATGTTATCAACGACAAATCTAATAGATTCACTCATAGCTCACTAATATCTTGTAAGGCAACGACTATATCGACGGTCGTTTCGTCGAATGATTTTAACTATTATTAAACTAAAAATAAGCACTCAAAGTTAAATAGATATCAAAAACCATTGTGAATAAACTGAAAATGTCACAAAAGTACATATTTTGTTATTTAATGCATGTATCACTAATCGGTAAAACTTAAATTTTGTTTGTCTTTATTATTGACATTTCAAACAAATATGATATAAAACAATAAAAACGTTTCTATTTTTAAGTAAAATATATAATTTATAAATATCAATCATTATTAACTTAAGGAATGATATCAATATCGTAACTTATAGTCTTCCAGAATTCAAAAAATATACAAATATGAGTTCTTAATCTATAAATTGTCTTGCTTAAGTTAGTAACACTCATGATTTTGTACTAATTTGTGATAGTTGGTACAAGTACCAATTTGTGAGTTTCTAATCTAAGACGGCAGTATATTTTCATGAGTTAAATTGTTAACTTTGTTAAATTTCGAATACATGCGTTATTAAATGGTACAAAAACAACGTTTATGAAAATGTAATAAATACATTAAGAATTCCTAAGAAAATAAAAAAATTTAATGTTATCATAATCTTAAATGTCTAAACTTTCTAAACAAAATTAATTTCGTATACTTATTGTGACATACGTATCGATAATTTATTAATTCTCTTTCGCCACAAGTTACTTTATCACTAATTGAGACGTTTATCTTATTATAACAAACGTTTTAACCGCAATAAAAGGGAGGGTAAAATTTAAGTTGAGCATCTTGTCTATCATTGTATAACAAATTATAAAATTTTCACCGCGTAATAAATGATGAAATATTGCATTATAATAAAAGTTTATTTGCATGTATTATCCGATGTATCGTGTAATAATGCAGCACATTATGATTTTTATATTAAAAGCTCATTAGATACCATTTTTTGATTTTATATCGAATTTAAAAAAAATCAAAAGGAATTTTCATTGTTCAATTATTAATGAGCATGCATAAAGCTTAAGGAAATTAGCTAACGTTAAAAAGATGTTTTTTGTATAAATTATTAATACAGAAGTTAGAAATGAGTAAAGTTATAATAGTTTTTATTCTTTAATAAACTTATTATGAACACAGTAAATAATTTTTAATTTTTTAAAATAAACATTTCAGATGCAACCTTAGACAGATAATCTTAGATACTTTATACATTCTAAATATCACAAAATACAAATAAAATCACAGGAAAATTAACTTGTAATCAAACAGAAATTTAATGTATAAATCAAACTTTTTATAATTTTGAAAGTGGTATTTAATTAAATCTCTTCATAGAATGTTAGGAATATTGCAAATAATTTTTTTCAACGAACAAGAATTACATTTTTAAATAATTAAATAATTGTTTATTCGTAAAGAATGTTATTAAAAAAACTCATTTTAAGAATAAAATTAATTGCGTAAGATTTATGTAAAGCACAACTTATGTTATGTAAAGCAAAAAGTTATTAACCTATAACTTCAAAGTGTAATCTCTCAAAATTATGAATTTTCATCTTATTATTTTCCGGACGTGAATATCTGACGATGAAATATGACGAATACGTAAAAGTTAAAGATATATATATATAGAGTTAACAATATTTTTCTAGCAAAAGTGTAATACTTTGATATTAACACATTCAAGAAAATACAACTCAATACATATCTCCACGTTTCACCATCATCTCAATGCGTATGCTAGCCTACTCACCATGAACCTATCTATTCATTTTGAACAACGTCTGCGTTGCCTGCGCGCACTTTTTTTTTAATTATTAATCATTACAATTGAATAAAGTATCATAAATATAAAAAAGTATAGGACTTAAAAGATTAAAAATTCAACTTAATTTAAACTTTCTAAATAATATTTTAATGTCATAAATTGATTTTGAAGAAACAAAATGTATTTGAGGTGTAAATGTTACGAGAAAAGTGTATCGAATTAACTTTTAGTCGATAAAAAAAAATGAATTGTTTTAAAATTAAATTTTAACAAAAATTATTTTAAATATATAATTGTGCGATAAACATCTTGCGTATGTGACTATATACTCCTTTTTATTTATGTTATATGTTCTAAAATTTTTTATACGTCTTAGTTGAACATAATTGTACATATCAAATAACATTAATTTTCAAAATGGCTAATGCAAAATTGTTACAATAACAATGCGTCATATTGTCCGCTGCGTCGCATTGCCCCATTTTCCTTTAATGCTGTTTATATTGTGTAACCAAATTGGTGAATTAAAAACGAAATTCTACTTACATTTAATAAATATGACTGATTGGTGAAGTTAACTCTACCGGCGTAAATAATAGCTACACAACAAAATGTACAAAAACTCATAAATGAGTTTCAATCTGTTCTCAATATGGAGCAAGGCTCTCACGTGCAAGAGGAGTTGCTTGGCAAATGCTGCCAGTGGTCTAAAATTTTAAATATTAGGTGTTGGAATTAATTCGTAGCGTTTTACAAGAGATGACACAAGCAGTACACTATTTCGTTGTTACCTATAGTTCTGTATACATTGTAAACATCTATCATAGGACGTCATTTGCCGTACATAACCTTTCTTGAAATCATAAATAACAACACTGTATAATTCATTGAATATGTCAAAATTTGTGCCGAATAAAGTGTATTTGCGGGGAATTTTATTACACTACTTTATTCAAAAGAAATCTGCAGCTGAAGCGCATAGAATTCTTGTTCAGACTTATGGTGACAATGCTCTGTCGGATACGACATGCAGAGACTGGTTTCGACGCTTCAAAAATAATGATTTTGAACTTGAGGATAAAGAACGTTCTGGCGCACCGAAAAAATTTGAAGACAAAGAATTAGAGCAATTACTCGATGAAGACCCATCTCAGACGCTATCAGAACTTGGAAAAATATTACAAGTTGATGAGTCAACTGTTTCAAAACGTTTAAAAGGGTTAGGAATGATCCAGAAGCAAGGACATTGGGTGCCGTATGAATTGAAGCCGAGAGACGTCGAACGACGTTTTGGCACGTGTGAACTACTGCTTCAACGGCAGAAAAGAAAAGGTTTTTTGCACCGTATCGTGACTGGCGATGAAAAGTGGATACACTACGATAATCCAAAGCGTAGAAAATCGTGGGGTAAGCCCGGCCATGCATCCACATCGTCCGCAAAACCAAATATCCATGGCTCGAAGCTTCTTCTCTGTATTTGGTGGGATCAGCAGGGTGTAATTTATTATGAACTGCTTAAACCGAACGAGACTATCACGGGGGATCGCTATCGACTTCAATTGATGCGTTTGAGTCGAGCCTTAAAAGAAAAACGGCCGCTATACGCGCAAAGACATGACAAAGTGATTTTGTTACATGACAACGCTCGGCCTCATGTTGCAAAACCAGTAAAAACCTACCTGGAAACGCTTAAATGGGAAGTTCTACCCCACCCGCTGTATTCACCTGACATAGCTCCTTCCGATTTTCACCTATTCCGTTCGATGGCACATGGCCTAGCTGACCGGCGCTTTCATTCTTACGAAGAAGCTCAAAAATGGATCGATTCTTGGATAGCCTCAAAAGACATGTCGTTTTTCCGACGCGGGATTCATGTACTGCCAGAAAGATGGTCAAAAGTAGTAGAAAGTGATGGGAAGTACTTTCATTAATGTATTTTTTAATGCTCATGTGAAATAAATAACATTCTTTCATTAAAAAAACGCTACGGAATTAATTCCAACACCTAATAATTCTTATTCGATAACAGCTAGTATAATTATACTTGAATTTCCCTTAAACGAATACATGCAAGCTTATTCTAGAAATTTAATTTTAATGACAAATGGTTTTTTATAACCAAAGAAACCCGGAGTAATAAATTATAATCTCGATATATAATCATCGATATATAATCGTCTCATGAATCAGATATTAAGAATTTTTAAGGACCTTATTAGATTTATGTTAGGATAGATCGGCGCTATTTGAGCATAGAGGCAAGTTGGTCAAATACAAATATCTATACATAACCAAAAGATATATGGATACGTCTATGCTTGCATAATGTAGCACAAAGACAGACAAATTACTGTACTTTAATATAATAATCTGTATCCAACAGCCAAATACATTGCGCTTTTTCATTTTTGTATATCAAAAGTAAAATTATTAGGTGAGTATTCTTTTTGATCTACATGATAATTAAAGCAATTAATAACAATTAAATGTATTTTTTGGATATAAGTTATTATTGTATTTTTTAACTTTAATGTTCAAGTTGTGCTATTTTATTTATAGTTTCAGTTTTATAAAAAAGTATTTCAATCAACACCGATATGGGACTTATTGGGCCAATATCTCATAACTAACCTTATAAAACTCAGCTGCTTAAATGAAACCTGTCTTTATCAATGCTTTTTATTCTATGTTAACGATTAAACATATATATTTTTATGTTTAATTATTATTGCAAAAAGTAAAGATTTTTCTAATTTTGTTAATTAAAAGAGAGAGTATTACAAATTATTATATTTAAGAAAAAAATATGAAAATAATAAAAATTTGATTAACATACATATAATCCTTTCATGTTTTTAGTAATATATAGACTGCGGTCGATTTGGACGTTCACGCGTTTTAAGCGCTTGTAATCATCATTCTGTCTTTATCGTCCATTAGACGCAAAATAAGAATAGAAGCACTGAAAGCGTCCAAATCGACCGCAGCCATAATCTCTTTAAACGATTATTTTCATGGTTCAACTTATTCTTCGAGGATGCTCAACATGTCCCATACGTGGGGCATGTTGATCCACTTTGCATCCTTGTAATTAACATAATTTTTTTTTATTTACAAGCTATATTAAGGATTTATAAGTAATTAATTATTGAGCCAGATGAACATGCAACATTTTAAAGCATTTACTATTAGTCTATCGTAATTGTGCGAATATTTATAATAACTTAAAGAAAAAATGTTACAAATAGCCCCGCTCTATCCTACTTTAAATAAATTTCTTGATTATAGAATGCACTGAGAAGAAAATTACTAAATTTTAATTTAATACATATTTTTTAATAGTACTAATTAAACATTTATTTGCAGCAAATATATATTTATTCGATAATACAAGATAATAGTTAAATTCATGGTTCTTGTACCAAATAAATATATGTTTACATTTAGTATTATTTAAAGAAATATTCATTAAAATTTAGTACCTCTTTTCCAGTGTGTAAATAAAAAATAAATTTAATTTTCGTCATTTTATTCCATCCATATTAAATACGTATATGAGTATTTTTATCTTACTTATTATTTTTATATATATATATAAGTTAGATTATATCTTATTTAACATTTTTCCTAAAATATTTCTTGCATTACTATTTACAAAAACGTGTATATGAATATAGAGAATTTATATAGATGAATATATATTTGACAAAGACTATACAACGCTTAAGGATAGATTCCTGAGATTCCATTAAAATTCATATCGCCTAAAGTTCGCGCCTTCAGATTGTGATACAATAAAAAATCCAACCGTATCTAAGCGCGCGAACTTTAAGCCATATATATTATTCGCTAACTTTAAGTGTTTATAATTTAAAAACTATTCTGATACTAGAATTTTTGTTTCAAAATGATCTGAGGGGTCTAGCCTTAAGCGTTGTTACGGTCTTTACTGAACATCTTGTATATGGTGTAAATATCCGCAGTATATTGAGCACAATATTGGGTTCGTGGACATGTTAAATAACTCAAATAACTGCGCAGATCAGTCATTCCTACAGGAAACGATGTTTTAATAGTGAGCAAGATACATATCACTCTTACTGCGTAAACAAGTCACGTATCATTGATAAGACAGCGTACCTATGTAAAAAAATAAGTGTTAATCAAATGCAAATCGCGAATGTGTATATGTTCAACGCTGAAAGGTTTAGATCATCGATTGTAATTTCTTCTGGTAGACGGTAAATTTGACAAACTGAAGCGAAAGATGAGGTCCAAATTTACTTGAGTATGCTTTGCCTCGCTTCACTTTCTGATCAGGAAGAGGAAAACTTGTGGGTAAGCGCAATGCTGATGCAAGTATTGAAGATACGCGGTATTGAAGATACGGTTGTAGACAGATCAAGAGAGACGAAGAAGAGAAGAGAGAGAGAGAGAGAGAGAGAGAGAGAGAAAGAGAGAGAGTGTGATTGTTTTTTAACGAATTCTGTTAACCTTGGCGAGGCCATTAAGAGGCATGAGAATATCTACAATGAAGACAGTTATGTGTGTACGTAATGTTCAATTGTAGGTTTCTCATAGCGAGCCTACATTGATTTTATTATCAATTTATCATTATTGTGTCATTTAATCTTGAAATACAAAAATTTTTTTGAAAAATTTTTGAAATTTCTAATTAAGAATACAAAATGTAATACCATTGCATAAGGCGACGAAACCGGAAGTAAAAAGGCTTAAAAAAACATTTTAATGTATTGAAATATTTTTTGTATTTAAAGATTGACTTTTAAAGTAATGAGCGTAAATATTACGCTTCGATGACCCAACCTGATACTTAATTTTCTTATACGTATTAAAATACTTATACGTATGTAGGTATCTCAATACATTCGTTCAGATGTGATTCACAACATGCATTTGCACTTCTCGATGTTTGTTAAACGCGAAATGAAGTCAGACATGTGAATAGCCTTGAGGCAAGTAATTTTCAAGTATAAATTAATTTATGCATTATATATGTATTTTATTACTGTTTATTTAAAAAAAATTATAACTTAAATAAATGATAACTTATTATTATTCATTTTTTTATGAGATAAAAAATTTTTTCAATTGCGTATGCTTTTTAATGTATAGATCGTTACTAAATATAAATCATTGCACAATAACTAATACAAGGTATTTAATCATATTAGTTATGAATAAAACATTAATTTATATTAAAAACAGAAATACTTATGTATCGAGCTTTAAACAAAGCTAATATGTCAAAGATTTATTTTATATATTTTCTTATATTTATTTACGAACATTTACAATTAAATAAGTTGAGAGTAAGATATAATTCTTTGTGCGACATAAATTCATATTTCATATAATAATTAATTTTCATATATTAATTTTTTGAATTTTTCGTCTCATTATAGACCAAGGTTTCAGTCTAGCAAACAGAATACTTTATGCTGTAAAACTCTAAACGAAATAACTTGTGTTTTCAATGTGATCATATGCATTTCCAAATGCGATATACAGACTGAGAATTTTGATGATTAAGATAAGTACATTGTTGCAATATACATACGTTTGTATGGTGTTAATTAGAATGTTGAAACCATCCATTTTAATACCGTCGCGTTAAATTGGATGGATTGAGAGCGGCATGATAAGAACAGTATGCTGTATGAAGCATGAGAGCCGAGTATTATGCAAACTTGAAGTTTATTCTGGTGGATGAGCATGTAGTAGCCCATGGCGGTTCTAATCTAGACTTCGCTCGCGGTTTGTAATTTCTCGGTGACTATGATACATATATATATCGCACATGGATCGCGCAAGCCAACACTAATACAAACAGCCAACACTAACACAATAATATTTATCGTGAAATACTGCATTAGCAGAAAAATGCATAGCGTGAAATTACAATAAATTAAGGGACATGGAAACCTAAAATTAAAGTTTTGATCAAAATTTCAACTGAATCTAACAAAAATATGTTTATCATCATGAATGGAAAGATATTATAAGCGTCTTTAATAATTACTCTTCTGACAAAAAAATCAATATCGTTGGAAAAAACAATGGTAAATATCTAGAAAAGGGGAGCCACTCTAATGACCTTGACCCTGACATATGTTGTTAAAATCATGACCTTGAGTGACCTCCAACAGATTGTAGGTAGTGGTCGTTTGTCCGTTAAAAAGTTATAAACAAAAAAAGTTTAAGAAATAACGTCACATTTCCGTACTTTCACGAAGCGATTTCCACTCTATCTCCTCCCCTCCCCCCCTTCCCTGCTTGAGGGCGCATGACTTCCGCCTCCCCCACTGCTTGAAGTCGCTTCGCGTGAAAAGTTGTAATGTTTTAAAGCAAAAAATTTCTGTTTCATATAGTAGAAAAGAGACATTATTTTTCAAACTTTTTTGCTAATAACTTTTTAACAGACAGCGACCGCCATCTAAAACCTGGTAGAGGTCACTCAGGGTTATGACCTTGATAACATATGTCAAGGTCAAGGTCATTGGAGTCGGCTCCCCTTTTCTAGATATTTACCGAAAAAATTCTCTTGTTGTAAATTCTTCTGTTTTTTTTTATCCAATTGATCGGATTGGAAATAATTTCTGATGTGATTTAGCAGCCACGAATCTCTTCCATTAAAAATTGCAATACTATTTCATATTTTAATTTGATAAGGAATATTTTTTAAATGGGCAAGACACATATATCGTCAGATTTGGAATGTTCGTTGAACCGCTCATTTATCGCAGGATTATCATCTACAGTCGAACTTATGTTCACAATAACGTCAATGAAATATTGGATCAAGTCAAATTGTATTTGTAGGCAGTGCTTACAGCCAGATGTTGAATTGGAGATCTATATGCCTAATTAGGGAACACAAATAACGCAATCTCTAGCTGTCGGGACATGTTTAACACGATCACAAAGCCCCTGAAATGTGTGATCCTCAAATTTCATTAACAGTGTATGAATTCAGCCTCGCAATAGTTTGATGTCTTACAATTTTTAGACAAAGTTGTGTAATGTGTTACATATTCATTAAATTATGGAAATACTGAATTTGTTAATAATTAATTACGTACTTTAATAAATAATAGCATATTAATTTCTTTAATTGAGATCAAATAATTTTCAATAAAATTCAATTTTATACATTTTTATGAAAACAAAATCTATCACATAAAAAATAAATTAATCTAATAAAGTTATATTTGATGTGCCATTATTTCTGTCACTTTATCTTGCGTGTATTTTAAATTAAAAACCAAGCTCATGATAGAAAGAAATTTATTCAGCGAATGATATTGGAATTATTAACAAGATCAGCGTAAATTAATAGTACTTATATTTTAAACTACAAAACTTTTTAAGCGCAGAAAAATGTTTTATTATATGTAAATTATATATGTGTGTGTGAATTATAGATAGATAACGCATATTTTTCTTAATTTAATGTCCTTCTATAGTCTATTGAGATTTTTCTGCTGCATGCGTTTTGTAAAGACTAATTTACACTGTGCTCTTTATTTTCAGGTTCTTGCTTTTATCATTTTTACCATTTTTTACTTCTCGCTTTTTTATCTCTTATTTTATTCTTTCGTTTTCTCGCGTCCGAGATAAAAATTGACGAACTTCGGAAAAAATAAGAAACACAACTGTTGATAAAATAGTCGCGAAGAGAGGAAAAAGGCAAAAGATAAAAAGCAAGAATCAGAAAGCAAAAAGCACATTGTAGATGAGCTTAAAAAAATTGACGACACATCTTCAAATTCTGAGGTGAAAAAATTATTTCTGCAGCCGCAAAATCGTGCTACATGCCACTGAAAAATAAATCAGCCATCACGAAACCAGTTCACATCACAAAAGACGGCCTTGATTTAAGAATGGCGTAAAGATGATCAGTTATTTTGACAGATGAACGAACGACGAACGCATGTCGACGTCTCTCGTCTAAGTTGGGCGCTCGCCGTCTCCCGATGACGGAGGTTGCGATAGGTCGGGTGCAAACGTTACAACGGCAATGAATGCACGGCGCTCGATGTGCGTAGAACGCGCACCATCATCAACTACTCACATAACACGCGATATCGTACATAAGGGCAATTATTAACCACGGCCAATTCCCGTCGAGGACCTCGATGTAGATCGTTGTTGGAGCTGCCACGAGAGTAGCTCGTATCGCTCGGAAAATCTATTGTGGCCGTTTAATTAATGATCGTTGAGACGCAGTTGCTATAATTAGTTTTACACTTGACGTTTTCCACAGAATCTGTAAAATAATGCTTTACTTTTAATAATGCTTTGAAATAGGAAGAGCACGGAAATAACCGAACGATGAAGTTTTAATTTTTCGTTGTATGCAAATGACGTATCACTCCTTTACTTCAAAAGTTTACACAAAAAACGTGATTTTCGAATTACTACATGAATGAATTAAATAAACATTAATCTATTAATCATCAAATTAAGTTCATAAAAAATTGTCTTAACAAAAAAAAAGGTAGTTTTTTAAGGGTTGTGAAACGAAAATGTGACAAAAATGACATTCAATTACATTAACAATATAGACTTCCACGGATACTTTCTATATAGAAATTATGTGTTTCGCGGATTATCTCTCTGTCCAAATCCATTCTTACATTAGAATGCCAACATTTCGTGAACATTGTAGTTCATGAAACGTTGGCATTCTAAAAATGGATTTGGATCCGGAGATAACCTGCGAAACGCATATTTTCTGAATATAGACTTTTTTGTCGATGTTATTTGATTATATTAATAATTTTTATCAAGTTGAAAAGTAATCTTTTTCCTTTTTTTTGAGAAACTTAATTTTTTGAACATGGCACTTTCAAAATTCAAAGAAAGATAGCGATGTATTAATAAAGAGCTTTGATTCATTTATTTCTTTATCTACCATTAGAAAGATACTATAAGTGATATAAAATTAATAAATTGTACAATTATTTTGATAAACTTACAAAATTCTGTTATTGATTTTATTGTTCTGGTCTCACATATCTTCACTTTTGAGTTTGTCATAAAGAAAAGATTAATCCTTTTAAAACCGGAGCTTTCTTTTAACAAAGCAACTTGTAAAAGATCTTGCTTCCTAAATCTTTTCAAAATCTCTGAATTTAATTCTGGTCTCAGAATTTTAAAATTCAAATAAAAAATGATCTAATGATTATTGTGAAACTTGGTTTTAAAAAGTTCTTGATAACTTTGAGCTTGAATGTAATGTGAAAATATCGAATTTCAAAAGAATAGTAATCTCCTTGAAAGGAGAAATCTAATGTTACAGGATTCATAATCAAAGTTCAAAAATCAGTTTGGAAATCAATACTAACTGTTTACGAAGATAATGAACTACAAATAAAGAGATACTGAAAACTTGATATTACTCTCTTTACAATTAAAAGCTCACTAAAATTACGTTTCATACTAATTCAATTAAAGTGTTGTCCAAAAATTACTCCATAATTCACACAATAAAAATAGCCAAAGTTCATAAAAATTGAGCGAGCAGTTTATGAAATAAAAAAGGATAATTAAACGGGATTCGGGGTAATCAAAATGGGTAAAATACGAATAGAGAATACAATTTTTTTCTTCTGCTTCTTTCAGACATTTTGAGATCTTCTCGCATAAAATACCACACACCGTTGCTACTTCGGACAACTGAAATTTTAGTTACGAACCTTCTGACCTTTGACCTACTTAATGAGATACTTAAGAGCTAAAATTTCAACTGAGCTAACTAAGCGTGCTTTGCAAATTATGATCTAGTAAGAAGGAAACTTCTAAAGGGAATGATAGATTGTAAGATATATGATGTTTTTAGAATATCATGCGCTCGTAATACGAATCTAAACATGATTTACAAGAAAATATTAAAATAAAAAAAACAATGTACTTATATCCAGGGTTGAGAAAGTTATTTTATACATTACTAACTTTAAAAAGTCACGAGTTACAGTTACAGTGATTTAAAAAATAATTTTTCGGTTATTTATTGTTATCATTACAGAACAAGATAGATAATATTTTGATTATTAACAAAGGATTAACAAAGAAAAAGGTTAATTTACATTTTTACATGTTATACAATTTTATTTTAAATTAGAAAATGTTAAACCAGAAACACATAGAAAAACATAAAGCAATAAGATGTAAGCAATAAGCAAATCGGTCAATCACAATCTACAGAAAATATAAGATAGTAATTTTTATATTTTCTACTGTGATTGGCGACTTCCTTACTGCTTAAGTCTTATTGTTCCTTATGATATTCGTACATAATTCGTTTTTATGGACCGTCTTACAATGGAAGTAATATTACGTAAAATTAACAAATAAGTATAAAATATAAAAAATAATTATAAAAGTAATTCTCAATTTAATCACTAGTTAAGTAGTTACTAAAAGAAATGTAACTAAGTCAAGTTACAGTTACAAAAAAAAAGAAACGAAATTAAATTAAAAATTACTGATAACAATGTAGGTAACTCTAACTGCAACTTAGTTATAAGTAACTAGTTATTCCCAACCCTACTCACATCTTATACATAGCATATGTATATACAGGATGTAACTGAAATAACTCCCACTAATCATATAGTGCTATTCCTAATAAAAAACTGAGATGAAAAGTCCTCTACCATTTTGCAATTTTCGCAATATTTTTTTTTAGTTACCCATGAGCAAAATGTATAAAATTGACGTATAAGACAGCTTTAAGTACCTTTAGATGTTCTTTAAGAAAAATCTTCAAAATATTTTACAAAGAACACGAAAAGATATCTTAAAATTGTCTTATACATCGATTTATCCGTTTATTCGGCAATATTTGGAAATTAATATCTCGTTAATTGTTGCACAATGATAGAAGACTTTTCAACTTAGTTTTTATTAGGATTAGCACTGTATGATAGTGGGCGTTATTTCAGTTACACCCTGTATATCATTGTTATACTATGTATACGGGTGTCTCAGACTTCGCCTGATATTCGTTAATAACAGATTCCTGAGATCGTTTTTTTCATCGTGAAATGATTCCAGGAATCTGCTATTAATGGGTATCACGCGAAGTTTAAGACACCGTATATATATATATATTATATATTACTAATTGATAATAAATTGTTTTTTGTTTTAGTTATCGCTCAAATTACTTCAATTACATTTTATGAATACTTTTGATTTTGCTTATGATAAAATAGACGTAAAGCGACATAATAAAGACACTGTTCAGTATGAACTACTCCTAATGATGAGAAAGAAGTAATGTTTGTCTGCAACGCGCCAATAAGCTACCGGTAAAATAAGCAGCTTCCGTTGCGTAAAACTTACTCCAAATCGAAAAAGCTCGTCCCACGCAAGCAACAGCGTGTCTGGCCGTTTTTGGAGCACGGAAATCTGATCCCGAAAACGGGATGTCGTTGCTGCAAGTTCCACTTAGTCTTAGCCAGTAATAATCGCGTTGCCGATTATAACTGGCTAGATCCCGACCTATGGAGGCCACGTGCGTAGAAAACAGATAACGACTCAGCGGATTCTTCTTCTCTTCGTGCCTCGACCTA
This sequence comes from Acromyrmex charruanus, assembly GCA_017607545.1. Lineage (NCBI taxonomy): Eukaryota > Metazoa > Arthropoda > Insecta > Hymenoptera > Formicidae > Acromyrmex > Acromyrmex charruanus. The sequence continues at coordinate 512,390 of JAANIC010005572.1, read as the reverse complement.
TGCCAATCTAAAACTAAATATACACTCGCCAGTCATGAATGCAGTAAGGATGTACAAACACATATACTGACTCGCGTATAGAAAATTTTATTTCTTAGACCAGCTAACACCCGTTTAATATTAACATGCATACTTTCTAAATTGGATATTATATGTATATTTTTATATACAGAGTCAGGTCGAATAATATGTAAAAGCAGGCACGACATGATTACTTATAAAAAAAATGTTTTTTAAATATAGAATAAAATTTTTCGATTTTCTGCTTAGTTTTCGAGAAAATCAAGTTTGAAAATCCATTGTGTACGTATGTTGTTACGGCTAAGCTACGGTTCGTCGAGCGATTAATCACGCAACTAATCACACATACGAACAATTAAAAAATCAAAATACATTGCCGAAGGTTCAGGCATTGCTAATTAGGCGGGCACAGTTATGTATCAGACAATGAGGACAACAGTTCCAGCAATACTGTAATTGATAAAATAAAATTTTGTTCACTAAAAATTGTCTTTGTATTTTTTCTTAAACTTAATTGCTTTTAGATTCCGTGTAAACATTGTCTATAAACACTATACGTATTATACGTCGCTTGATGAACCGTAGCTATTAGCTGTAATAGCACACGTAGCAGCGGATTTTTAAACTTGATTTTCAATATCATTACAGAAACAAGCTAAAATAATAAGTTAATTAAAAAAAAAATACACAGAATAGAAATATATCATTTATCAAAAGTGTCACTCTCATGGATATTATTTAATCCCAAAAGTTTCCATGTGAGAACGAGATACAAATGAACGCAACACTGTCTATCGGTGTTGTCTTGGAAAAATATCACGATGTAAATAACAGTGTTTGCCATTGATACATCGAGTATACATTGATATGTCAAGAATATATTGCGATATCAGGAAAATGGCACAGATGGCTTTAAGCAGAAAACTGATGTAAAAAATAATTTTACCATAAAGATATATAAATACGAAATAAATTCTTATTAAATTACATATCTTCCGACAATTGACTTTAATTGATTTTTTTTGCATATATATATATATATATATATATATATATATATGTTCAAAAAAAATCAATTAAAGTCAATTGTCGGAAGATATGTAATTTAATAAGAATTTATTTCGTATTTATATATCTTTATGGTAAAATTATTTTTTACATCAGTTTTCTGCTTAAAGCCATCTGTGCCATTTTCCTGATATCNTGAATATATATTTATATAAAAAATTGTGTATATATATTTATATAAAAAATTTGAAGTAACAGGACTCTTAATGTTTAAAATCCAACGAAATGTAATAAGAATAAAACTTAATAAAACTCCATTATTTGATTAACATAAGTATAATTAAAAACAAAAGTAATAAATCAAATTATAGGAAGTACAAAAGTGAAATCGCTAGAATACAATAACATTACATGTTTCGATCTTATATTTAGGCCCTCTTCAAATGTACAAAAAATTATTTTATTTCCCGGCGCAGTGTAATACATTATTTAAAAGAAAGCGACTGTTTCGTTACATAATCAGATGAGAGTTAAACAGAGAAAACAGAAAATTGCTCATCAAACGATTGGTTGACCGATTATATTTATATATACATGTTTGGAAATTAGTGATAAATCTTTCGCACAGAGGCAGACTGGACTAAACTAAGAAGAAAAGTCCCCATTTTGCAATTTTCATAGTTAACAAGATATTAATTGCTAAAAATTACCGAAAATTGGTCTTCAATAATTTTTTACTGAAATACTATCAACTTTATAGAAAAACTGCAAGAGACGAAAATTGTTTATTTTCTTCTCATAGAACTTTAAGAATTTTTTAAGAATTTTTTAATATCGTATTTTCTCTTGTTGATAAAAATGAGAAAATGCAAAAAAGTTCATAAAAAATTCTGAAAAAATTCGTAGAGTTCTATGAGAAGAAAATTTTCGTCTTTTGCAGTTTTTCTGTAAAGTTGATAGTATTTGAGTAAAAAATTACTGAAGATTAATTTTTGGTAATTTTTAGCAATATCTTGTTAACTATTGTAAAAATTGAAAAATGGTAGAAGACTTTTTTCATTCTGCCTCTGTGCGAAAAACTTATCATTAATTTTCAAACACCCTGTGTGTGTATGTATATATATATATATATATATAAAACTAACCTCCGTTATAACTGTTCCCAGTTAGTTGTAACAATGCGTATATTTTTTAAATGATAAGAGATAACATGATCATATGAAGAACATATCATATGAAGAACAAAAATAGTCGATATCGAGGCCTGCGTTTGCCTCATGACATCAATCGTGCGTGCACTGTATGTAAAAGAAGTTATATGTTGGGTGGTCAAATAAAGCCATGTAAGTGTAAATTTACGATGTTATACTTTTTTGCTTTAAACTTTCAAATAAAATGTTTTTTATCATGTTTTCATTTTATTAATTCTAAAGTACGTTTTCTTAAGCTATGTGCATGACTTTTTTTTAAGTATTTTCAAATATATTTATATAAATTTTGACAATATCGATTTGGAGTGAAAAATATCGCATCGCAGGGCCCATATTCTATGCACGTTTACCAACAGTTCTCAATATCGTTAAGTAGTGACAGCCAATGAGAACCGCGCTTTTTTCTAAGATAGTTCTTTCCATTGGCTATCGTTAGTTATCGACACTGATAATTATCTGTAGACGTGTACAGAATAGAGGCCCAGGGTACATTGCAACATTACAATTAACGGTTAAATGTTAAGAAGAGCCCGCTCATCTCAAATTTTGATAAAAACACTGAATTGATGCGTTTTTGCATAAAAATAAAGATTTGACAAGAAAAAAGTATCTGCTTCGTGAATTGAAATATTTTAAGTTGACGATTATTCAGGTAGGAAATCTGTCATAGTCACAAAATACTGCGATGCAAGCACGCGCTGAGCGCACTCACGTTTTCATGCTCTATGTCCGCATTGTAAACATTTATTGTAATAGATATTATTTACTACACAAATGTGCTTTAAAAATATAAATTCACTGCTTTAAAAACAAATTATCTGTTCTGAAACACAAATTTATTGTTTTAAAAACACAAATTCACTGGTTTGATACAAATTCTCTGCTCTAAACATAAAATATCAAAATCCGAATTAGTACTCTAACACAAATTCACTGCTTTTTAATAGTAAATTTAATAATTTAAAAAAAAATTTTTAAAAAATTAAAAACAAATAATATAAGAAGATAATTTATGTTTCAGAACATAGATAATTTGTTTTTGAATTTCTGTTTTAGAACGGATAGTGTGTTTGTAGAACATGTTACAACCTTCCCTAGCTCTTCTTTTGTCGCTAATCGGAGAAAGATATACTAATTTTGATATTTTATTCATAAACAGCTTAAAATTACATCTTTTTGCAAATAGTACCATAAATCTAAATAGTTGCATCATGTACATTAAAAGAAATAAACATATATCATAAATAAAGAAATATATGTATATTTCTAAACATTGTTACAACTGTCTCCAGTTTTCCCTATATATACATATATATATATACATATATATATATATTATAATATATATGTATATATTAGGTGTTGGAATTAATTCGTAGCGTTTTACAAGAGATGGCACAAGCAGTACACTATTTCGTTGTTACCTATAGTTCTGTATACATTGTAAACATCTATCATAGGACGTCATTTGCCGTACATAACCTTTCTTGAAATCATAAATAACAACACTGTATAATTCATTGAATATGTCAAAATTTGTGCCGAATAAAGTGTATTTGCGGGGAATTTTATTACACTACTTTATTCAAAAGAAATCTGCAGCTGAAGCGCATAGAATTCTTGTTCAGACTTATGGTGACAATGCTCTGTCGGATACGACATGCAGAGACT
>JAANIC010005572.1:468981-482038 GCA_017607545.1 Acromyrmex charruanus | reverse complement strand
TAAAACACGCACATGTATCCTAAATTTTCAGTTAATTTTGTTTCGCTAAAATTATGTATCCATTAAAATCATCTAATTATAAGAATATAATCATTAAACCAAATGTAATATTTTTTTCAATAGTAAATTTGGAAAGTATCAAATTATACATATTTATATATTATCTGGAAAAGTAAAGTTCCAAGAGAATATTCTAAGAGAATATATATGAAATCATCTCGTATATAATAATTACATTATACATCTATCAATTAATTTTGTAAGAATTTTTCGAAAATGCTATTCAAAAAGAAGTACAAAGAGAAAGAGTACTAAGTATTAGAAAGTAAAAAGAGTACTAAGTATTAGAGCACGTTCGTAGAGAAATATGAAATAGTGTCTACGTGAAATATCATGCAAACACACGGAGAAAATAGCACGAAGTGTACTAGTAGTACGAAACTTAAAAAAAGCTCGTCCGAGATAGACGAGTTTGCGTGGCTTCGCGTCCGATGGTCGCCGCGCTCTTGCACTCGCGGTACAAGCAAACACATGTACGTGCCAAGTGCCGAGTTCCGAGCGGCGCGCCGCGCCGCGCCAGGGCCGGGCGGCCTCTCTCAAGAGGAGACCGTCGTAGGTTAGTGCATTGGTTGCACTTTCCGTCTCGGTGTGTGCTGTATATATGTACGTATAGTCGCGTCGCGACTTCTGCGTGCGCATGAGCGCGCTCGTCCGCGGCGCGACGGCCGACCGGCCGTATGTATGCATCTTGGTTATGCAAGAATAGCGGCATGTGTGAGAGACTGCTGACCCACATACGGCAGAGAGCAAGGACCCCGCACTGGTATACCGCGTATACCCGGTCGAGCGCGCGTACATGTATGTGTCGCGAGGTGCGCGCGCGCAACGTGCACATGCGTATCTCACAGCAACGTCATGGATGCGCTGCCTCTTGCTTACGGAGTAAAAAGAAGGAGACCAAACTCAAGCGGCTGGTTCACGAAAAAAAAATGGGCTCGAAATGTGGTTTCGAAAAAACGCTGTCTGGAAGAACAAATTCAAGCGCTCCTGTCGGAGAAAACTGTCAACTTAGAGGATTTGATAAATATTTTTTCCTCCTATTTTCCTGTAATTCTGTAAATTTGTGTATTTTCATGTGTAGAATATAGTCTGTGAAGGAAAATTGTTGCTCAAGCCCCATTTGATTTTTTTTAAATTTCAAAGTTTTTTGATGTCGGTAAGTTAAAAAACGATAATTTAATGATAATTTTGACTTGGCATGAATGCATGTATTTTTCAATAAATATTGATGCATTTACTATTTAATCTAATAAAATGAAATTTTATACAATTTTTGGAATTTCTGCATTAAAAATAAAAACGTGCATACATGTGTATTCCATACGTGTTATCATGTGATATATACTTCCAATTTTTCCTGCAACGGCACTAAAATCACATCGTCCCGAGTTTGCCATGGAAATTCATTTGTGTTTCAAGCTCATTTTTATTCTCGAGGTCTCTTTTTTTATTCCGTACTCTTGCTGCTGCAATGTGCCATCTAACGTCGTATGCGCGTACTGATGCACGCGTCGTCCGCGCGGCTGATTAAGCATCGTTTACATCACTTATGAGTTACGTGGCAGATCGCTTCTTGAATGAACGTTCGTAAATTTTATTTTCCTTTTAATACTTAATATTTTTTTATTAATCGCAACAATGTAAATGTTTATAAGAACCTACACTGATATTCTTGTTTTATAAATTTTATTAGATTTTATGCAAAGACAATAATCTAAACTTTTCAATTCATAATTTTTCGTCATCTTTAATAAATCTAAATGTTTATCTAAATTAAAATTACACACGGGAAAAAATGTTATATATATGGACATATATATATATATTGTGTATATATATATATAATTGTACACAAAATATGTCAATTTTTTATATAATTATATATAAGTTTATATGATTTTATACAATTATATTTTTATGATATTTTATATAATTTTATATAATTATATAGAGGAAAGCTATTATGAGATAGACGCCTAATATGAGATAGCGGCGTTTCTACTAAACTAATAAACGCTATTGGTTCCATCATAAATTTATTGCTCTTGATTGAAAACTATTTAGTAGAAAATTTATTATTAGATCATGCCTGTAGTCATTGTAAAACAAGATTTTAAAATTTGGATGTCTTCAAGTTTCATTGAGATGAGCATTTAAACCTTATTTATTATTTAATAAATAAATATTTGGCAATAAATTCTTCATGTAATAACAGAGTAAGGTACTAATATAAAAATATGGGATATGTTGAATTGTTTAATTACAGAAGTTAGATTTGATGATCGTAAATAAGACATGGAAATCGTAATATGAGATACCTAGGATATTTCTAATATGACCCATGCTCCTATGTTATGTGAAAATTGTTGCTAAAGTAGGGGAGACTGAGGCTAATAGACTCATTTTTCAGTTTCGAATTTTTACAAACAAAATTAAGAAATTTATCGAAAAAATGAATTCTACATCAGTTACTACATACATTTGCCTACCTAATAATATTTTAATAATAAGGGGAGATTGATAACTAATATGAAAAAAAACGCATTTTTCTAATGCATCTGATTCAACTAGCCCCGAGACCGGGGTAATTTGACTAAGATTATTAAAATAAAGATTAATGTATTTTAAGCTACATCTTTGACTACATATTAATAAAACTTTTATAAAAATATATTTTAAACACAAACATTCGCTTCGCAGCGCAAACAATACTTCTTTTTGCAAAATTTGTTCATTTCGTGCAAAAACACGTCGAATAAGCCTAGTTTTCGAAATTGGACATGAGTGAACTAAACTTATAATGTACACTGAGGAAAATCTCTTTAAAGGAATAAAATTTTGAGTAAGTATTATAAGAGTCGTCACTAAATGAGTCATACAGTTCCATGTTGTGGTTAGTCTACTATCCCCATCCATTTTTTAAAAACATTAATAATACGATAACAGAGACACATAAAAATGTCTGTTGGACTTTATTAAGTAAGAACTACACTTACTATCTAAGTAGAAAATCAAATATCTCAGACAATCATATACGATAGTAAAATAAAAACTTTAAGAATAAAAATATTTACTTGAGTGTACGATTTTTTTAAATTGTGGCATAACTTCTATCATAGATGTGTCCACAACAAGATGTTACAGCAGACTTAGCGGCAGTCGCTGCTGCGTGCTCAGATACGTTTACGTGTGTCTCGCCTGTTTTGTTTTTAATGTAGCCTATTATTCTACTTACTCCTATATTCAACTGACCCCGGTCTCCCCTATAAATGTTATTGTACAATAATAAAAAAGACAATCGGAATGAATGTCGAGTGTCTATCTGCGATGCTTGATTCTAACTACTTGAAAACGAGTTCTAGGATATAATCGAGGATATAATCTATCGCATGTTCATTTTTCGCGCACGCTGGGTATGTATTTTATTTTAGAAACATTAAATAAAGTTTTTTAATTGCAATACTGATATACTTTGCGTTTTACTATCGATTTTTCATATTAGGAGCACAATTTTTTGACTTTGCAATTTGTTCACATTTTACATTTCTTTAATTTTCAAAAAAAATGGAATTTTAATTAAATTTTATGTAATGTTATCTTAAAGCTTATTAAATTCTCTTTAAAATGACCTATTATTTTTTAAAATTCTGCCTATAGACTTCTAGGCATTTATCCAAAATGAACTCGGTATCTCATAATAGAGGCCTTTTTTCTATAATGAAACATTTTCTTCTCGGGGTACTATCGCGTATTATCACATTGTAACAATATGTAATGTTATGATCATCATGTATGATGATAATTCGAAATATTTGATCGACGTAAAGGAATTTCTCATAACTAATACTGGAATCTTGTTAAATTGAACGCAGTAAGGGTGGGCGATGTGCAAAAAAAATATCGGTGTTAAAATAATCGATGTTTGAATCCATCAATGTTGACGATTATTCTCTTAAAAGTATCGATAATCGATTTTTTTTTTTAAGGAAGCATTTTTAATTGTAGAAGTAATTGAGAAGTCAATGATTTTTTATTTAAAAAAAACGTAAATAAACGAATATAATTTATTTTATTTATTCTTTATAAAAGAAATTTCTTATTAGAGACAGATTTTCCAAATATGCAATGCTTTCCAGTTTCTGGATGTTATAAATACTATAAATACTATAAATAATTTTCAAAAATTATTATTGCTAATCGTGATCTGTGAAATGTATAGTTAAGGCCTAAAAGATTGCAATACTTTTTTTTCGATTGGTTTTGTAATGCAGCTTGCTCACCAAGTGATTGGTTCTTATTTATCGATCGACAAGAATCAATCTCTCAGTGAGTAAACTGCATTCCAAAATCACTTAAAAAAAAGTGTTACAACCTTTTAGGCGCTGATTACACATCTTTCATAGCAAATCACTAACGTCTGACTTCTGATTTATTTATTATTACTGGCTTATTGTAGAAGACGTAAGGATTATCGCAAAGAAAATTCCGTAAGTTCGGATTTATATAATAGATCTATATAATAGATTTTTAAGCTTTAAGGGTATGCTGGAGCGACGGCCGAATTTGATCGATGTCGATAAAACAGATTTTTAATTCCAAATAAAATATTACATCAAGAAAACGTTACGTACATTTCTTGCTCTTCTATATTCTATATATCACATGCGAGGTTATGTACACTCAAATCATACTTTTCAAGCCATTTCTCTTGTAAACTTCAAAATCGTAATTTGAAGGTCTCATGATATTCTTATAAATTATTCAAATATGGTAGTATTTTTTATTTGGATATATCCTTGTATTCATTTATATAGTATATGTATGTGGAGGAAGCCAACCTACATGGTAACAGAAAACTGTAATTTATAATTTTTTGGGAATTTTCATATCGGTTTGTACTTTTCCAAAGATATTTGCGTTTTTTCTTTTATTCTGGAGAAGGATTTTTTATTCTGTATAAGGAAAACGAAATGATTTGAAAAATACGAAATAACGCTTCGTTGGTAACTCCAGCATTCCTTTAAGCCATAAGAAATGGACGAATCATAGTCAATTATTATTATTATTCTTTTCGCATTCGACTGTAATTGATCAATTTCTTACGGCTTAAGGCTTAAAACACCTATTGTAGATCCGAACTTACAGAAATTTTGTCTGCGGTAGCCATTAATACCGGTGTCCATGACTATTGGTTGAATTTGTACCGATAGATGGCATTGATTACCGTAAAATTTCTGTAACTCACGGACGAAGCATAGACTTATAAGATACACGGAGCATTCGAGAGAAATTGAAGACTTGATAGAAAAAGAGAGAAATAGTCGCGGACATGATACAAGTAGACATGGTGTGCTCGTAACTAAGACAAGTTTGTGCATATTAATGCGCTAACCTCATTTTCCACCATTTTACAACATATATATTTGCGCGGTTATCATATGATTTGAAATGATTAAAAAATATATTAAATATTAAGTGAAAAATAATAAATAATAGTAAAAAAAGTAATAGCTAAGTAATTATTTATTATAAATAAGTGATTATTTACTATGTGTGAAACTGAGTTTTACTGTTATAGTAGGCATATTGAAAAAAAAACAAAATCCGCCGAAAAATGGCGAAAAATAGTCAAGCTTGGTTGCAACAGATAAACATACACAAGAACACACCATGTCTACTTGCATCATGGTCGCGGAGTAGTCTTCTTCTTTTCTAGTAGTGAATTAACTGATCGCCGCGACAGATCGGGAAATGGCCGAGAGCAATGAAGATAGATATCCGATAGTCAGTGGCAGAGAATTGTGGCCTTACGCTCAAGCTGATTGGTCCCGCAGCACTCACTGCTCTCCAAATTTGAATCAGTGGATAATCACTGATATCAGTGCTAAGTATACTACTGGTAATTAGTGAATTAAATATGAGTGAATTAAATATATCCCTAACCTAGCTAATCTTTATTATGTGATCCAACTAACTTTGTTTTAATGCTTAAATTCAATAACTACGATATTGGAAGATTGAAATTAACGTGCAAATGTTAGTATTTTAGTTATGTAATGCTCAAACATTCTTCCTTTTTTAGTTGAATTTCACTGATTATCAATACTAAGTATGCCACTGGGTAATTAGTGACCACTGATTCAGATGCTGTCCTTCAATGTTGTCTTCACATCTATTAAGCTGGCCACTTCAGCACAATCAAACGCAACCTATACCTATTTTTTTGCTATTTTTTTGCTATTTTTTGCTCTATTTTTGATTTTTTGCTCCAGCCGATTCATTAAAACCCATGATTGTGCTAGTTTAAGACTAAAGTTAGTACAGCTACAATGAAAAAAAACAGCAAATGAGAAATCAAGTACATATTCTTGAAGGGCTCTTTTTTGTTAATTTTTTGCTCTAATCCTAATTTTTTTGTTTAGTCGAAAAATTTCACCAAGAGTGTAACCGTACTGGCTCGCGTACAAGAGTAAAATATGTTAAAGCAATTAATTGCTGGGCTTATTTTGGTTTTAAAATGTTTATAGAATTAATTGCTCTAAGAATATCCCAAGTCGAAATTTTTTGCTCACTGTTTAAATCGAAAAATTCAACTAAGAGTGTGGTTGTGCTCGCTCGCGTACAAGAATAAAGTACGTTAAAGCGTAGAGTAATATTCCGAATAAAATTCCGATTTGAGATATTCTTAGAGCAATTAATTCTATAAACATTTTAAGACCAAAATGAGTGCAATAATCAATTGCTTTAACCTTACTCTTATACGCGAGCCAGCACAGTCACACTCTTGGATGAATTTTTCGATTTAAACAATGAGCAAAAAAATTGGAAATAGAGCTAAAAATTTGCAAAAAACAGCAAAAAAATGTGGTGTAGGTCGTTTAATTGTGCTGAAGTGGCTGTGCTAACTTAATAGACGTGTCTTAGCTTTTCTCATATGAACGCTCTGTCTATCTTATAAGTTTACTGTTTACAACAATTTTTTTACTTAATTTAAATTTGAAATTTTTTTTACAAATGTATTTAAAATTTCAAATTTAACAATATTATGAACAATATTTTTTAAATTAAATTAAAGCGCAAATGACAAATTTTTGATTCGCCATTTTGAATTTTGAAAAATCTGATTTCAGATTCGGATTTAGTGACTTCATAAACTTAATTACTAAAATTATTATACAATTCCTAAAACTTTTTCTTCAAAAACATTTTTAGTACAAAATGTATTTTTTTGATGTGACTATGCCAGAGATTAACTATGTGAGAAAAAACGTGCGGCGTTAAAAAAAAATATTTTAAAGATAAAAGTTGGCACTTTGAGATGGCGTAAACGAAAGTAGAGTCCGACCGAAACTTTTGCCGAAACTACATTTGGCTACATGTCAATTTCAATCGAAACTAAAACCAAAATTAAAAAATAGGGATCCCATAAAAGCTATACATATAGACATGCCCATATATCATATACTTTTTTTCATAAATATTATAATTTATTGAAACAATAATTAAATTTTGGCCGAAATTGAAAACCGAAATTTCGATTGTGTATCAATTATGGCCAAAGAATATAAACACTTCTTTTTCATGAACATCATAATTTAATTATTGGAATTACACATATTGAAATTAATATTTATGAAGAAGAGCTATATGATTTCAGTCGAAACTGATACGCAATGAGTGTTTGTTTTCAGTGTTTGTTTCGGTCAAAGTTTCGGATTCTAAATGAAAGTTAGAGAAAAAAATTTACTTCGCTAACAAAAAAAACACAAATATATGTTAATTTTAATACCTTTAATCTCACTTTTCTCAAAAACCTGATGTAATAGAGCAATTTCATTCGTGTTCAGCGCACAAAAATATCGGAAATAGTATCTTTTATTCAAACACCAGAAACCAGTCAATCAGTATAATCGAACATCGTCCATTCCTAGTACGCAATGACTTCACATTATAAATATAAAAAACGCTATCGATGCATATGTGTTGTGAACTGGTCAACTTCTGTCATGATTATAAAAGTTATAAATTGAATTCTATGTCAAAATGACGAAGTGTTTATTGTTTGACGTTTGACATGCTTATACGAGATATATCGCAAAAGAGTATAAAATCGTAAAGAAAGCTAACCGTCAAGCTTTAGTAAATAAATCCAAATATATGAACATATAGCTTTACATATTGTTGTAATTCAACATTGTTCGGTAAAAAATGATTCTTTTTTTTTAACGCTAGAACGAGACAAGTCATTTCTCGTAGTTTTTTAAATGTTGAATATGAATTTGATTTCCAAATTGCTTCATTACAATTTTGAGAAACTTACAGTTAAAGAAAAATTTACAGTTGCAAAAAAGAACCATTTTCCGGTAGTTTATTATTATAACTACAATATATGACATACTGGAGAAATTTTATTATAATCAAAATGAAATACGTTCTTAGGATTTTTAACCTCCTCGAAAGGAATTTTTGTCAGCTATAATATATATTAATGAATTCGTGACTAAATATGAGGTTTATTGTGAAAAAGCTGTGAATTAGGTTGACAATTGACAATTTATCAAAAATGTAGCTTTCAATTACATTTATGTAAACTTAAGGATTTTCTCAGGCTGCTAAATACGAATCCATTAATTGTTATAACTGACCGATTTAATATGATGAATTCAATAAGTCGGATGTGTCAAAACTTGAAAAATATTCGAATTTGTAGCAAAAATTTATGTTAAAAATTTTTTATAATTTTGAATTTGTTAATTTTGACATCGGACTTTAGCCTAAAAATACCTTTAAATATAATTGAAAGCTATTTAGTAAATCGTCAGCTATTTCGAAAGCTATTTCGTAAACTATGACTTAATTCATAGTTTTTCTACAACAAACCTCATATTTAAATATCTCATTAATTACAGTCGATACTAAAATTCCTTTTAATGGCTGGAATGTCCTAAAAACATACTTTATTGCAATAAAACTTCTTCATACCGTAATTATAATGGCTGTGTTCAGCAGAACACAACAGTTTTGTAACGGTTTCATGATTGTCATTTTGTCTGCTAAGATTCCTCCTCAGAGATCATTCCTCTAGCTAGATCTAAAAATATAATCCAGTCGGCACGAAGAAAACTTCCAATAGTTGCAAAAATAAACGTTCTGCTGAACGCAGTCAATGACAAAATACCGAAAAATGGTCCTTTTTGTGATTTTAACTGTCAATTTCTCAAAATTATAACGTGCTGGAACAATTTGTATTCATATTGAGCGTCCAAAATCTATGAGAAATGACTAGTCTCACTTTTAGTGTTTTTATTTTTTTGTTGAACAGTGTAATAAACGATAGTGTACGATTTTAATTTAGATGATTATTTATATTTACTGAAGATGATAAAAAATTGTAGGTCGAAACGTTTAAATTATTGTGTTTTAATTTACACATCTAATAAATTTAAAATTTCTAAATCACTAATATTCAGTGTAAGTTCTTTTAGACATTCACATTTATGTTATTATTTCATATTCTTCAGAAACTTATATTATATATTTTTGGATCTTTTTATTAACCCTACTACCTTTAAAAAAGTTTATTTAAGAATGAAAAATAGAAAATTTTTGAAGAAATTAAGAAAAATTTAATTAAAGCTATAAAATAAGTATAATAGGTTCTATTTATGCAATTTACCTTTATTTTAAAGAACTTTTTCAAACTACTTTGTGGCTTTAATTAGATTTTTTAATTTCATAAATCTTTTAATTTTTAGATAGATTTTTAAAATTAATTAAAAAAAATTTTTTTGAAAGATTTTTAAATAACAATACTTTTTACATTTTGTGGTATATAAATTGAGAAATCCAAGTTAATTGATATTTTGAATAATATTATAATCATTTAATAATACTAGAAAATCATTTATGTCAAATTACTGTGTAAAGTGATAAAGAACTTTAAATATACAAAAGTAACTTGTGAACAACAAACTAATGAAACTATTGGATGATTTACAATTAAGTGATGTCAATTAAACATGATTCCCTTGTAAATATAGCTATTTCTTGCAATTAAGATTATGATTGAGCGAGCGTAAGAGTAATTGCAAGAAGTTCTACGGCATGTTAGAATAAATAACTTTTGAAATGGAGACAATGTTACAGAATATTAATGTCACTCAGATTAGTCGAACAAAGTTTGCGCGCTGAAAACCTTGTGTACGAATTACGAAGTATCTGTTTTGATGTACTCCTCTTCCAAACATCTTCACTTTAGTAAACAAGCGTTCCGTAATATAAATGTATCTATGATAATGTTATAAATATTATCAGAAAAGTAATTAAGATTGCAATAGAAATACAAGCATGTGCAAAATACAAGCGTGTTCGTATTAAATGAATTAAATGGATTATTGATTTATCGATACATCGGGTATATTATTACTAGTAGATGATAGTGGTGATAATATAAATGTGAAAAGAGTTACAAGAAAACTCATAATTCAAATGTTAATAAAATATAAAATTTGACTGCATATGTCACAATGCATGATTGCAGGAATTTGAGTTAACTTTTATTCAAGATTTTTCGAACAATATTTGGTTACTGTCTCAATTAACATGAAATATATTTTTACTTCTAAGCATTTCTACTTCAACGAGATCGTTAGTGAAGGTATATCACGTCCAACTTTCATCCGAGTAAATTTTGGAACTTACTTGAATCTAGAACTTAAATGTTGAATCTCGAGAACAATTGGTACTAAATAATGTATAAACATTATATCTTGTAATAATTGTTTTTATTGGAGGACAGCGCGAAGTTCGTCGCAGAATCGTCAATTAAATGTCTTTATGTAAAACATTAATTTAAAGCTGTACAATCTCTACAAACAATTTGAAATTGGAAATGTATTACTATTTATACTTCCGATTAAATAATTGTGAATAATATCATATATGTATTTAGCAATACATTTATATTTATCTATAATTTATTTACTACATTAACATATACAACACACACACACACACACACGCGCGCGCGAGCGTACACACACACACACACACACACACACACACACACACACACATACATTATCACTTTTTATTGTTATAATACTTCAACTTAAACAATGATTACAAAAATTTCAATTTTTTTGTATAAAGTGTTTTATCGATTACAGTATCGGGGTCATTTGGATTCAAAGCGAAAATTTTATACAATCTATACGATTGATACTATGAAGTTCAAATTGTTGATAAAAAAGAATTTGAACCTATCAATCGCTGCAAAGCGGAGGTTCACTTGCATTCTATACTTCAAATAGAACGCTTTAGAACTTCGGTGTAATTTTAATAATAGTATATGTATAATTGAGGGTTATATAGTCAAGACTATTTATGTAAAGTTTTATTGCGATTCATTAATTAGTTGTTATTTTAAATAAATAAAGTTTACTTTATTAAACTTTGTTTATTCACAGAATAACTAATCTGCAGTGAATTGCAATAAAACTTTGTATAAATAATCCTATTTAATGTATTTATACAAATTTGAAATTTTTTTTATAACTTTTAAGTTAAAATATTACAATAATAAGAAATAATAACTAGTGCAAAAAAGTAAAACAATAAACAAAGGATTCAAATCTAAATAATGTAAGTCAAATATATAGGAGCATGTAAGCCTATCACTGATTATCCTGTGCGAATAAATTATTTTTTATTAATTATACAATATAAAAATATACGTATAACGTTTTTGACCCTCTTTATCAGGTCATCCTCAGTATAAATCTCTTAAATAATTAAGCTAAATATATTCATGTTACATATGTTAAGTTATGGATTTCTAAAACGTTCTTAACATCAACTTATCTGTATATCGCATGAATTCTTCGGTCAATCTTATTCCTGATCATTAAAAGCATTTCCATCTCAAAATAATGAATGCAGTAAATAAAAATATGTTGTTGAATAAATGTATGTTATTATATAAGAAGCAGATTTTCAAAATGCGTTTCCAAAATTTCATTTTTTTAGTTAGAGATGGCGTAGTGTTCAGTGTTGAAAGATTCATACTATAAACTATTTTGAGATGTTCAGAAAACATTTTTTCATTGTTAATTTATATGAAAAAACATAGACATTTCGAAGTGCATAGTGCAATAATTTTTAACTAGAGACAAGCGCATTTGTTTAACACACTTTTAGCAATTGCTTAGCAATTTTGTTTAATATTTCACATTCTACTGATTGGCTTATTGTTATTTTCTGTAAAGTGCATAATTTTCTTGTGTTCGGAGTTTCTTTCTTTTTCGTTTTCTAAAAATTACAAATTTTAGAAGTCTGCTCCTCATACATATATATATTTTTTAATCGATCACTTAGCTCAAAAGCTTCCATTTCATGCCAAAAGAATGCACCCCTAAATTTTTATCAAAAAATATTAAGATTTAAAGGTCGCTAGTGAACGATTATTAAATCAAAGTTTCGATTTTCTTTAATACATGTTTAATTTAATAAAATGGCTTAATCGGGATTTCAAATGTGGTACTGTATGCTTCTTTAATCGCTGAACACGATAGTTCATTTAACTCTACTATATACGCCTTAAGAAATATAGCCCGATTAATGTGGAAAAATGAAGTTTCGAGTTCAAGGTCAATTTTAGTAAGACTCCAAGCGTTCAAATAGGTCTTTACTCTCCTCAAATTGTAGGTCTGTTCACCCAGGACAAGATCCAGTTGGAATTTTCCCGGGACCTCCTACCGGGCCTTTAAAAGTTGCATTTAACTAGATTATAAGATGTTTTTAAGGACAACAAAAATTTTTTTTGTATCCTTAAAAAAGTTCTAAAGTAAATCACTTTGTGGTTTTGACATCCTAAAATCAAATGCCTCAATTTAATGATAAAAAACTCTTTATTAGAAAATGAAATAAGTACATAATACAAAAAAACATGATTTAATAAATTAAAATAAACTACATATTATATATATATATATATATA
>JAANIC010005572.1:453168-468890 GCA_017607545.1 Acromyrmex charruanus | reverse complement strand
ATATGTAGTATATTTTTTTATTATGTATTATATTTCTTTCTCATTTTCTAATAAAGAGTTTTTTATTGTCAAATTGAGGCATTTGATTTAAGGATGTCAAAACCATAAAGCGATATACCTTAGAACTTGTAAAAAAATTTTTTTGATCTTAAAAACGTTTTATAATTTAATTAAATGGAACTTAGACCCTGTAGGAGATCCCGTAGGAAAATTCCAACTAGAAATGAGTGCATAATACAAAAAAATATGATTTAATTAATTGAAATAAATTATATAATATGTAGCTTATTTCAATTAATTAAATCATATATTTTTGTGTTAAGTATTCATTAAGTTAAAGTTGTCAACAATGAGATGATCAAAGTCAAGTGTTAAAGACGGCGAACAATACTGTAAGTTGGTAAAAGAGTTAGGAAAGATCGAAAATATCCAATGACACTCCTACGAAAATAAGCAGTGTTATCCGGTAAAAGTGATTGTGAATAGATTGCATCACACATGTAATTCTGTAGACATAGAGGATATAAGGACATAGAGGATAAGCTACGCCGTAGAAGATATAAAATCCTACAAGTAGCTAGAAAACTGAAATGGAAAATCACTCAACATGTTCACCCTAACATATAAACATTATTAGACAAAATTTGACAAAATTTGACGAAATAACGGATATCCTAGGTACAAAATAGAAATCCTATTTTGATCCTACCGATCAAAAAATCGAAACTTATCCCGCAATGCAAAAAATGCATACGGTCATATACAAAAATACTGCTACAGGGACCCACGATATGTCAAATGTGCTGGCAGACACTTATCTATAACTTGCATCAAATCCAAGAATGCAGAACCTAAATGTGTACACTGTGATAAGAATCACTCTGCCAACTACAGGGGATGTATAGTCGCTAAAGAGTTGCAAAAATTAAAAATGCAGAAGAGGAAGAAACCTAACTTATCTGTGCCACTGAGGAAGCAAATTCAAAAAACAAAAAGCAACCAGAGCAACCCTAAAGAGCTAAAACCTTAGAAATATGAGAGTTATAATCAAGCAGTAATTAGCTCAACAAACCTCTTCTCAAATACGCGAAATAATAGCGCTCATTCCATTATGGAACAAATGATGCAGGAGATCTTAGATAAGCTGAGTAAATTAGAGTCAAGACTCGCTAAAACTGAACAAAGTATTAAAAAGGCTATCCCAAAGCATAAAAAAATAAGACTAACTTAAGAATAATGGAGTGGAATGCCAATGGGCTACTTCGATATCAACAGGAACTACGATCCGTATTAGATATAGAAAAGATAGACGTATGTCTTATATCCGAAACACTAACTAAACAATTTTATATTAAACTTAGAGGCTACAAAGTCTACCATGCTATTCATCCAGCTAATACAGCAAGAAGCGCTATAATCATAGAAGATAACATCCTCCATCACGAGAAGGTCAGGTATGAAACAGAATACATACAAGCTACCTCGGTGTAGTGTATGATAAAACTTAAAAAATTTGATATCACATTAAGTGTAATCTATTGCCTCTTTCGTTACCTTATTAAAAAAGAGCAATACATAAGCTATTTTTAGAGAGCAGGGACGGAGATTTATTGTCGGAGGAAACTTCAACTCAAAGCATACTCACTGAGGCTCTAAGCTGACCACTTTAAAGGGAAAGGAACTCCTAGGAGCCATTAGGGAACTCAACTATGAGGTATTGTCAACAGGAAAACCTACATACTGATCTTGGCACCAATAAAATTCCCGAATAGACTTTTATATAGTCAAGAATATTTCGAGAAACTATCTAGAGGTTGAAGAAGAGTGGAATATGGACTCTGATCATTCCTCGATAATCTTGACAGTTAGTGAGAACATAATAAAGAGGAAAAGATGCGGTATGTTGGTTAATAAACAAACAGTTTGGAACAACTTTAAGATCAGCTTGGAAGGAAAAACCAATCTAAGAGCCCCCTTAAACACGACTGACTAAGAGAAAGAAATAAAAACATTTATTGAAAATATTCAACAGGCTGCTTAAGAAAGTACACCAGAAAGAAGATTTAGAACAAAGGGAAATAATTATCTCAAGGAGATAAGAGAAAGTTAATTAGAGAAAAAAGAAAATTGAGAAGAAAATGGCATCAGGGTTCCATAAGAAAAAACTTAAATAACGCATCAGCACTTGAAAAGACAGATCTCAAGAACGAATCAGTTAGCAATTATTTAAAAGTGCTAACATACGATAATAGTATGGATTACTTCCTTTGGAAAGCTACCAGAAAATTAACCAGACCAATCATGCAAACTCCTCCCATCAAGCTTGAAAACAATAAATAGACCAGAAGTAATGAATAAAAAGCACAAAGATTTGCTGATCACTTGAAAAAGATCTTCCAGCCTAATGAAGATCAAGATTACAAAACTACCTGGATGGAACCTCTGGAAATAAAGCAAAAGATCAAACTAACAACGCCAAAAGAGATTGAGATCAAAACCAGCATCAATCCAAAAAAGGTTCCAGATTTTAACTTGATCACGGGAGATATTTTAAAACAGCTCTCTAGAAAAGCCAGTGACACTCACTAAAACAATAAATGCGATCTTTAATCTAAGATATATATCAAGCCTCTGGAAAGTGACAGAGATCAGAAATTATGATTCAGAAACTTGGCAAATCACCGCACGAAGCGTCTTCATATAGACCTATATCACTATTATCAATGATATCTAAACTGTTTAAGGAAACTACTAAAAAGATTAAAACCTATTATTGAGACGAACAATCTAATTCCCAATCATCAATTTGGTTTCAGGAAGAAACACTCCACTATTGATCAAATCCACAGAGTCATTGACCTTATAGAGAAGTTAGTATAGGAAAAAAAGGTTTGTTCTGTTGTCTTCCTGGACGTAGCTCAGGCCTTTGACAAAGTCTGGCATTGAGAGACTTACACATAAACTTAAATTATTTCTCCCTGAGCAATATACGGAGATTCTCCATTCTTACATATCTGATAGATATTTTCGCATTAAACAAGAAGAAGCCTACTCTGAGGGCAATAAAAGCAGGAGTATCGCAGGGCAGTGTTGGGTTCCATTCTTTATCTTCTATATACATGTGATATCCCAGCATAGAAGAGCGACACAATTGCTACATTTGCAGACGACACCGCTATATTGGCTGTTGGAAATACTTGCGAAGAAGCCTCAGATAAACTCCCAATAGTTGTCAATCAAATTCATCAGTGGGCAAAGAAATGGAAAATAAAACTGAATGAAAATAAATCCACACATGTCAATTTTACTTATAAGAAAAACCAATACATTCTGATTGTAATAAACAATAATCTTATTCCATTCGCTAACACGGTTAAATACTTAGGTATGATGTTAAACGTAGGACTTCGCTGAGAGGTTCATGTTAAGAAAAAAAGAGGAAAACTCGACATAAAGTATAAGAGGATGTACTGACAAATTGGGAGAAACTCCAGCCTATCTATCCATATCAAAATACTGCTATATAAGCAAGTCTTTAGACCTATCTGGTCTTACGATATTCAGCTGTGGAGCTGTACCAAAAAAAGCAATAGAGAAATAATTCAATGTTTTCAAAACAAAGTACTTAGGAATATTGTGGATGATCCCTGATATATAAAAAATAGTAATCTTCACCGGAACCTCGAGGTAGAAACTATTGATGAGAAAGTGTACCCGAAGCCACGAGAATAGGCTCCGCGATTATGTGAACATCGAGGTGATCCAACTACTAGATGTCACAGGATTAGAAAGAAGACTCAAAAGGACCAAGACCCTTTAAGTTATTGTAGCATAAATTCAGAACCTAAATAAGGGGTGGTACATACAAGTACTTTTTAATATTGTATTGTTATTTAGTAAATTAAATCCAAAACAAATTATTCATTGGCCAGAATTGATCAGATTGTAATGGGATGAATATCGGCTGGATACTTATTCATTAAAAAAAAGTACTCATTTAATTTTTTAATAAAGAGAATTTTATTGCCAAATTGAAGCATTTGATTTGAGAATGTCAAAACCACAAAGCGATTTACTTTAGAACTTTTTTAAGGGTAGAAAAAAAATTTTTCTATTCTCAAAAACGTCTTATAATCCAGTTAAATGCAACTTTAAAAGCCTTGTAGGAGGTCCCGGGAAAATTCCAACTGGATCTTGTTCTGAGTGAACGAACCTACAATTTGAGGGGATTCACGACTTATTTGAACGCTTGGGATCTTGCTAAAATCGACCTTGAACTCGAAATTTGATCATTTTTCCACATTAATCAGGCTGTATTTCTTAAGACTGTATATCGTAGGATTGAATGAACAATTGCATCATGTTCAACGATTATAAAAACATACAGTACCACATTTAAAATTCAGATTAAGCCATTTTTGCATTAAATTAAACATATATTAAGGAAAATCGAAACTTTGATTTAAAAATCATTTACTAGCAACCTATAAACCTTAATATTTTTTGATAAAAATTTAGAGGTGTTTTGATATGAAATGGAAGCTTTTGAGCTAAGTGGCCAATCAAAAAAAATATTTTTTTTTCCTTGGCAATCTAATATTATATATATATATACAGGGTCAAAATGAATATATTATCCTTGAAATCTCATATTCCTGACTTAATTCTAAGACGATTTTTCCTTTGTCAAAATTTTGTCGAAAGCGTAGTTTTTAAATTATAATAAGAAATAATTAGCGAATGACAGGGCGCGTAGAGAAGGTAGCCAGGAGCGGCGTTTCTCTGTTCGACGCAGACCGTACGGGGGACCCTCGTTTCGATCAGACGATCGCTATACACGCATGCATATGCGATCGCATTCTCTCTCTCTCTCTCTCTCTCTCTCTCTCTCTCTCTCTCACACACACAAACACACACACAAAAATTACCTTGAAAAAGTTTGATGACTTCGACATGCTGCAGCTTGAGAAACAAGAAAAACTTCCATCGATCATTGATGGATCACGTACAGCTCCAAACTTTTGTCACTTAAACTTCCATTCCTCTAACAAGTTTAGAAATCACTCGTTCCCATTGATGCACGCAGATCGAGTAACCATTAAAATACTTTGTTTTTTATAAAACGCATCACTTCGATACGTTTACGCTCAGCGTACAGCTATTCATTAACTTGAAGAAAACGAAGTATTTCAATGATTACTCAAAAAATTTATTACTGTATCTCTATCAGTTAAGTGTCCGTTTTACTACCGATGGTCCATTTTAACTATTATCAATTAATCATTCGGTGACCGAAAATCACTCGAAGAAAGATAATCACACGCCGCGTTTATTCGACGATAGCATGCACTCGATTTTAATAGAGAATCTGTTAGTTAATTATTATAAATCACTGCCGATTAATTATTCGTCGACTGAATATCACTCGAAGAAAAAAGCACACGATTGTTTACTAACACACGACGCGTTCACTCAACGATAGCAAGCAGCTGATCGATTTTATTGGTTATGTTTGTACTAGCGCTGTCAAAACACGGATGTCTCAGTCAGAATCGAATCGATATCGGTTCGATATCGTTCGACGTCGAAAGCATCAAATCGACATCGAATCGATCAATATCAAAAAATCAATATCAGAATATTTCATGTTATGTTGTATAATTGATTTTTCTGACATTGATTTTTCTTCCAAACAGAGTAATGCTTCTTAAGTAGTATTACATGAAACGTAATGCTGTACGATAGTGTTGCGTCCGCGGTGAATAATTATTAAATCTTTTACAAAATAAGTTATTATATAATATTTCTTGTACGTTCTCTCCATCTCTTGATCTTTTTTACATAAGAGAGATATTCCATGTAAGAAAGTATTGGTCGCCCTTAAAAGGGCGGATTGCTGTCTGTCGCTCTAAAAAGAACGGATTGATTGTGATGGATAAAGTAATTTTATAAGAGGTGCTCGAAATGTCCACCATCCATTCTAACGCAGGCTCTCATACGTCTCAATAAATTTCTTTGCACGTTTTGCATCACATCTTCTTCGATGGCCCATACGGCATACCGCAATCTTGTATCAAGATCTTCCATGTCTTCGGGAAGCGTTTTATAAATTAATTCCTTGCAATATCCCCAAAAAAAGAAATCCAGAGGATTAAGATCTGGAGATCTTGCGGGCCAACGTATTGGGCCGTATCGACCCATCCATCGTCTAGGAAATTGCTGATTTAAATAATCCGTCACAATTCTAGCGTTGTGTGGCCCCGCACCGTCTTGCTGAAATACGATCTTGCTTCTCTCGAATAATGGGATTTCTTCTAAAAAATCTGGTAGATTATCCCTTAAAAATTCCAAATATGTTTCGCTATTCAAAATATCTGGAAGAATAACTGGACCTAATATCTGCGTTCCCATAATTCCTGCCCAGATATTCATCTTCCAACGAATTTGGAAGTTTCTATTTCGCGTAAGTCTGGGATTTTCATCGCTCCATAAATGCATGTTATGCGAATTAAATATCCCTTCTTGCGTAAATAGCGATTCATCGCTGAATATTATTCGAGATGGAAATCTTGGATCTCGATCTACTCTTCTTAAAAAGTTTTCGCAGAACGTTTTCCTTAGAGGATAATTTTCTGGTCGTAACTGTTGCACACGTGTATAATGAAAAGCATGCCATTTTTCTTCTTGTAATATCCTTTGAACGGTCGAATACGATGATCCGTGTTCCCGAGCAATAACCCGAATATTCGTTTCAGGGATTCGCTCAACAGCTCGAATAATTTCTTCTGTATTTCGTAAATTTCTTGCGACACGATTTCTACCAACGTCGTGATTATTTGGTAGGACACTGCCGGTTTCGTATAATCTTTGAGCCGCTCGGAGTATGACAGTGGCCGATGGATGTCTTTGACGGTTCGGATACAATTCCGCGTACCGCCTTGCAGCAGGATAATGCTATCCGTGGCACTCGCTCAGTACCATCAGCATATCGTAATATTCTTCATTTGTGTAGGCCATATTATCGTCCTGGTAGAGAATGACACATGGAAGATCTTTCTCGCTTCTGGAAATCTCTCGCTTCTATGAATTTCTGTGTGAGAGAGAGAGAGAGAGAATGCGATCGCATATGCATGCGTGTGTAGCGATCGTCTGATCGTAACGAGGGTCCCCCGTACGGTCTGCGTCGGACAGTGAGAAACGCCGTTCCTGGCTACCTTCTCTACGCGCCCTGTCATTCGCTAATTATTTCTTATTATAATTTAAAAAGTACGCTTTTGATAAAATTTTGGCAAAGGGAAAATCGTCTTAGAATTAAGTCAGGAATATGACATTTCAAAGATAATATATTCATTTTGAATCACCCTGTATATATACACGTATTAGACACGGAGAAAACCCGCGAAACGCATAATCTTTATTGATAAACTATATAGAAAGCACCCGTGGAAGCCTCAAGAAGTTTATCAATAAATTTAAATAAAATTTTATTAGAAAAAATTACTGTTTTAATAAATGCGACATTGGATTAAAATACTCGACATTGGATTATATTTTTGTCTAAAATATTAAAATATTTTATTTTGAAACTTTGTATAAATTCTAAAAAAATACTGCTATTAAAAATAGCCTTATCTTTTAAACTATTCTCCTTTCTATTATATTCGAAGTTATTAATGTTATTATAAGGAACGTTAAAATCATTGAAATCAACGAACATTTTGATATTCTATCATATTATTATTATTATATTTGTTTTAATTACGTATGTTATACCTATTGTATTCGAAATGAATACAATAGGTATAACATACCTAAATCGATATATTAGAATAAAAAAAAAGGAGAAAGGGAAAATTATGATAAGACAAAAACAAGTATCTATTACAAGCATAAACATTATTGCAACAATATGAGTGTCAGTACGTTGTATGTGTTTCTCAGAATAAAAAGATGAACGAAATGGAACAAAAAAATTTACACGATTGATTTGCACGTGTGCATCATCACTCTTATTAAAACAATACGTGGCAGTTAGGTCGAAACGCTGTAAAATCATTATTTTACAATAGGCAAGAAATTGAATAATCACAGTTAAATATAAGAAAATAATTTACTATGATTGGTTAATTTCTTACAACTTACGGCTTACGCCCCTATTACAGAACAGGCTTTAGACGCCCGGTCCCTCTGATTGTATAGCTGCGTTCAGAATGTCGCGCGTTGTCGCATTGGCACAAATTTTTCTCCGTCTCACGGAGGAGCTGTAATAAGACAAGCACGAGTTGTTATTATCATTGGCGTCATATTATTAAATCGTCCCTCATAGATCTCTTCTTATCTAGAGCAACAAGATCGAGACGAGAGTGCTCGTAAAACGTGCCTGTAAGCCGATCGCGCGGGATCGTCGCAGCAAACGAAGAACAGGACCATTGAAGTTCGCCTATGTAATTCCATTACATTGTATGTTTCAACAACAGGATCTCCCGAGAATTCCATAAAACAAAGACGTCGGTTCATGTCGCGGTAAAATGATACAAATGATTATGCGACCGATTTAATTGTGTGTTATTGTCAGCTAAAGCGGGGTTAATGGCGAACTATGCATTCGCCATAATCGCCGCGAACGTGTACAACTTCATCAATGTGAACTTGGCGTCCAACTTTATCAAAAATAAAAATTAATACCGTAACGCGTTTGTACTTTGTTTGTACCTAGTTGTGCCGATCATTATTTCGTTTGTACCTCAAACAGTTAAACAAAAAATGAAAAATAAAAAATGGCCAGCGCGCAACTTTAAGATTTTTTAATTTTATTTATGCCACTCGAAAGAAAATCGTTTGTAAGTAAAGAGTTCGGAGATACAACAATTTCAAAATTTCGGAAATGCACCAAGAGAAGAAGTCATCTATTTTAAAAGATATCGAAATGAGATATCGAAATGAGACGGCATTCGAAAGAGAATCGTTTATACCCGTTTGTACAGATAAGTTTGATTGTATCCATTTGTACAGGTAAGATTTGTACAGTTGAAAATAAGAGAGGTACAAACAGGTACAGACGATTCTTTCGAATGCCATTGGTCCCATTTCGATATCTTTTAAAATGACCGACTTCCCCTCTTAGTACATTTCCGAAATTTTGAAATTGCTGTATCTTCGAACCCTTTGAGGTACAAACGAAGATAAGAGAGGTACAAACGGATACAAACCATACACGGTTGGTCGCATCTCGATATCTTTTAAAATGGGTAATTTCCCAATATAGCGATTGTGCAAAAATTGAAAAGCACTGTATTTCCGAATCCTTTGAGATACAAACAATATGTACTTCCACGTTGCGAACTACTATTCTCGATATAGTTGATAATATGTCTATAGTTGATAATACTTGTAACAGTCGATAACACGTTTATACACACTCGGAGGAGACTTCTAATTATATTTAATGGAAAGAAACAAATTGATAGAAAAGCGAAATATGGGGAAGAAAATGTAAAATAAAGATTTCTATAAAGTTTTTTCAGCGAACATGTCAAACTCGTGAAATTAAACATTTTTATCGACATTAAGGAGGTTCTCGCGCTACTTTCTAGTCAATAGACAGTTTATTCATAATAATATGTAAAACGATTAAAATAATGGAATAAAAAGATTACTAACTTTATCTTATGCCATTACTCAAGCAGCAAAGGAGGGCATCTTGACTAAATCAAAGTCAAATCGCCTTAATTAAGTGAAAAATTAGTAATTCTCGACATAAAAAATGTCTTAAAGATCAAATATCGTTTAAAGTCTTGTGTACAGATCGAAAATTACGAAGTTTAAATGCCTATGAAATGCCTTCAAAGTTTAATGATTTTAAAGTTATACATTAGTTTATAAATGAGCAAATTTTTATCAAACATGTGTCTTCAAAGTCGATTTAACTTATAAGTTAAAATTAGAATCTCGTTTGTAGGAAATATGACAATTGATTGTATTACTTAATTTCAACTTCGTAAATGATATAACTTAATTGATCAAATTACCTAATTTTTACCTTATGTAAGTCCTTTGTGTTTGACTTGACTAATAGGAAATATTTAAGACGCGAAATAAACCTCGTGCTCGTGCTGAAAACTTACTACAAAAGTTGAAATTATCACGGAAAATGATCTATAAGAAAAATTGGTCCAAGATTAGGTCGAAATGCCCAGTAAAATTGCCCTGAAAGTTAATTATTGGTCTTGGACCTCATTGAAAGTTGTCTATTATATAATTATTGTCAAAACTTCTGTTTGCTGCGCAAATTCATAAAATCTTTGTTCATCACATTAGTTATTTTTTATTCAATATTAACTGAAGAAGCCTTGAAAGAACTCGCTTGATCAGAAAGAACTCGTTTTTTTTTCTGCATTGAGGGTTACGTGATTTCTAATATTTTATGTATCGGTTTTAATATGTATCGATCCAGAGATCTCAACTTTGAAGTCAATCTAACTTATAAATAGGAAAATTGGACTTGTTAGTCAGAATGCCTTGATCGATAAGACGTCCTTAAAGTCAACGATTTGGAAGTAAAAATTCCTGATTAAGGAAATTTGCCCTCAAAATTAGACATTTGGCCTTCTTAATAAGAAAATTCAACTTACAGGTCGAAATTCAGACGAAAACGTTAAATCAGTCATCATTACAAGGACTGTTCTGTCTGCCTGATGCATTAAAATGTTTTCCAAAATTATGCATTATAAAATAAATATTATATTTCTCCCATATTATATCTCTCGGAATGATTAAAATTGAAAAAAAAAATCTATTTCACGCTACTTTTAAAGTAGGTGCGAAATTAAAATATTTTTATTATGCTAAGTGCAAAATGTAAAAACATATTATCAAATAATTAACGATTAATTAATTATTGTTTAAATTATTTGTTTTTGAAGACGCGTTGGTTTTAGTGAAGTAAAATAAAAATATGTACAGGAAATCTTCTTTCGCATTTATATTTCTGTCACATATCACGTGATAATATACAGCGCTGCCATCTCTAGATGTCTCGACAAACTAAATTGCCAAAAGAAGAGAGGGCATAAGTTAGTCAGAATTAGGTCAAAATTACCAAGATATTACCAATATTCGACCTTCTGCTAGGTTTATTTGACTAAATTCGACTATGACTTACAGGCGAAATGCTTTCCATTACCTTCGACCATAAAATTACTTCAACTTTATTCCCCACTTATCTTCTTTCGACATCGATTCGACGTAAACTGGGCTTGGTCAGATTTTATAACTTATCAGAAGGTTGAATAGACATAATTTCGCTCTATTTTGTTGCTTGGGATACATAATTATTGTTAATTTTATATGTTACTAAATATTTTCAAAATGATAAAATAAAAGTTATAAGATGCTCATTTGATGTACACGCATCGTCCATTTGACATATATTCTAGCTTTTTTCATTGAAGAATATAAATTTTGACATATATTCTAGCTTTTTTCATTGAAGAATATAAATTTCTTGTAAACTGTACGGTCAGTTTAAATGAAACTTTACGAAAACAAACTTAAGTGTTTATTTTATAATTAATGATTTTTAAATTGTTGCCTTATACGCAAATATCTCAATTTAAAAGAAGATAACTACAGAGAATAAGGTTATACTTTCAACTTGTAACATAAAATTCTATAAATTTAAAATTAAATATCTTTAAAATAGTACAGTAAAAGTCAATGAAATTTTTTCTAGATATTATTGATATTATTAACTTTCGTATTACATGTATATTATAGATTTGTCTCATATTTCATCAAACGTGATTTCATCTTCCTTAAGAAAAACTGGAGAAATACGAAGTAATTACAATGCTTTTGTAAGATGTAATATAGGACAGTTTTGTAATCTTTTTCGATCTGCGGAATTAAAATAACAAAGCAAATTTATTGAAATGTGTATATCATTAGGTGCACATGTTTCAGCACTCTTGTAGATCTGTTATTAGAAAATAAAACCGCTAACACAACATTCAGAAATAAATAAAGGTTCTAAAGCTTTTATTTTTGTTTTATCGTTTTAAAAGCGATTGCTCTACAATGATGATATCGCTTTAATTAAAATGAGAGTAAACGCAATATAATTTAGATAATTTTCACAGTCTTAAAAATATTTACCCATGATAAATAATTAAAAATCTATAATGATCGAAGTTTTGGATCTTAGATGCTTAAATAATTTCCATGTGAATTTATGTCATTTGAAACGCGCGCTGAAAATTTTTCTGAACTTCGAAACGCAACTGAATTACTGTAGTAATATCACAAATTAAATTGACAAGCAATTTAATAATTTGATGCTCAATCAGGCATCCTATTAGAGAAATGTTAATGTGTTGGAAATCGATTGGTCATAATAAATCGTTTATTATTGTTTATACACAATGCCTAAAAATGCATTATATTCCTATCGGTTCCATATCGATTATTGCGAAAAATATTACTAAGATGTCTGTGGTCTTATTTTTAGACGAGGTAATATTTTTCTCAATAAATTTATTTACAGATTTTCAGCACATTAACATTTCTCTAATAGGATGGCTGATTGAACATAAAATTATTAAATTTCTTGTCAATTTAATTTGTAATATTATTACAGTAGTTCAGTTGCTTCTAATTGTAAGTCCGAAAACATATTCGGCTCGTGTTTTAAATGACTACATATGTGGTATATAAATTCCAGGGTTGGGTAGTGATCGATATTCAATCATATATCTTGCGAATTTGAAATCAATTTAGTTATTGCTCTGCTTCTAAATATTTCGAATATTATTCGAAGATACATTTTTGAAAGTCTTGATAGGTCTTGATAAATCTTGAAAGTCTTAAGGGGATGCTGGAGCAGCCAAATTGTCGGAATTTTGTAGATCGATATAAATCTCCGAATTGAACGGAATCAAAAATCCTTTTACAGGATTAAAAGGGACGCAAAATTTGGCCGTGATGCAATATATTTTGTACTAAAATCGGAAAAAAATTAAAAACTTACATTTTTTCAACTTTTAGAGCTGTCATCTGACGTAGATATTTCCTTAATACAAACAGGCATGCATGCACGCACACGTGCGCGCGCGCGCGCCACACACACACACACACACACACACGCACACACACAATCACACACAGACACACACACACGCACGCGCACGCACGCACGCACCCACGCACACACACACACACACACACACACACACACACACACACACACACACACAATTCCGAAATTTGTGGAGAGTCACAAAAAAAAGTGACTTTTCCAGCAGAGAACATACGATCAAATATAAAAAATGTTTATTTTCTCAAAAATAGTGTATTTTGAGTGTTTTTGATATCGCTGATTCTAATTCATATATTCACAAAAAAAAAAGCGTATATTTACAAAATTTCAAGTCTTAAGTGCAATATTGACAATATAAATGAAAACAAATGGTAATAGCAGCATTATCATATTTTACTCTTTTTGATTTTTTGATAATATCCGAATGGGAAATGTTTGCTAAATGAATTTATCAATATTGAAGATATATTTTTTTTTATTAACTACTGGTTTAAGTGCTGAATCTTACGCCACAATCTCCAAAGTTATCATTTCTATGAAACAATTAAATACAATATATTTCTTATCTCAAATAACGATACTTAATTTGACAGCTAAACTAAGAAATATGATGTATAAATATAATATTTTCATTCTATCGACACTGTACCAATTTATACGATGGCAACAATTCTCGATCCTCGATTTAAAATATTGGGATTTGCGTAGATGGAAAATGCCGAAAAAGCAAAAATGTTGTTGAAGCATGAAGTATCTACTACATTTGATTCAAAGTGTAGTAGATAGAAATAGTAATAAAAATGCATCAGAGACAAATATAATCGCAAACGCTTTCAATGATTTAAATCATGAATTATTATTTTGGGCTTCTTTTGATAATGATGTATGTACTAAAAGATTGTCTAATGAGGAACCTTTAAATATCATTAATAAAATAGATTTGTATCTCAGATGTATATCTTAAGAGAAACATGAATCCTTTGGTATATTGAAAAATGAACGCTGCAAAATATCTGTTTCTGACAAAATTGATTAAAAAGTTTTTATGTGTTTTTGCAATTTTAGTTCCCTCAGAGCGAATATTCTCTACAGCAGGAATTATTCTATATAAAAAGAGAAATAGATTAGATAATAACCTTAATGAAAGTTAAAAAATGAGGAAGAAAAAGGGACTACGAGCCAAAAAATTATTCAGTTATAATTAATGTAGAATATAAGTAACATAAGTATTGGAACATAAGTAAAGAAAAATACAATTATATTTAATTAAGATTTAATACAATATGCTAGCAATGAACAAACAGACGTTTCGATCGCGATCGGATCATTATCAATGTTAAAAACATATAGAATGTTATAAACGGTAAAAACAGAACATAATATAAATTTATACTTCGCTCTCTAACAAATGATGGTAATATTAACATTGAAATTCTGTTCGCAGTTATATTATAGCTTAGAGATAGTCGTCGCATGATAATAGATAATGTTGTCGATCATTAAATAGTTTGAAATATGTCCTTTAATATAATGTAAAATTGGAGAATGAACGCAATTGAATTTTGTCCTGTAGATATAATATACAAGAATTATGTCAGTGAAAAATTATTGGCATAATCAAAAACAAAGAAATTTATAAGAATAGTAAAAGAACGATATGATATAGTCAGTGAAAAATTATTGATGTAATTAAAAACAAAGAAATTAATAAGAATATCAAAAGAGATAATATAATACAGTAAGATGATACAATGCATTAATAAAAGTTAATTTTGTATAATGTATCTATATATTATATAAAATTATAATTTAGTAACAGCTAAAATTAATAGGAATAAATACCTTTAATGTAAAAACGAAATTAGTTCAGTAAAAAATGAAAAATGTCGCAGAAAGTTGATTAGAATTAGAGACAATGCGATAAGAGTAAAAATAATGTATTGTCTTCGGTGTTATGAGACATTGTGAAATTAAAAATTGACAGATAGAGAAGGAAGAAAAAGATTATGTTGGAAAGCAATTATGTTGGGAAGTGGGAACTCAGAGGGGATAGAAATGTAGATGAAGGCGAAAGGGGAAGGGATATACAAGAAAGAGGAATTCGATTAGAGAGAGCGTAAGTGAATGTGATGGAGGAAGTTTGATGCTTTTCGGGACGGGTGACGACGAGTGGTTGTGGAAAAACAGAGGCGGAGAAACCGAATAAGATAAACTATCTTAGGAGATAATAGCTGCGAATTAAAGAAAGATAAGATACAAGAAAGAAAAGGAGAAATTATGATACTAATAAAAATAAAATATATCTTAAAGACAACGTGGTTATAATTTTAAAATATATAAAAAGAAGAGCATAAGAAACCACGGCACAAGTTATAGTTTGTGAATTAATTTATTATTACATTGATTAAAACATTAGACGTTTCGGCCACAATCTGGCCATCTTCAGTAATGAAATAATGTTCTTAAAACGCAGTCAACTGATGTAATACTGCGTTTTAAGAACATTATTTCATTACTGAAGATGGCCAGATTATGGCCGAAATGTCTAATGTTTTAATCAATGTAATAATAAATTAATTCACAAACTATAACTTGTGCCGTGGTTTCTTATGCTCTTCTTTTTATATAT
>JAANIC010005572.1:399156-452939 GCA_017607545.1 Acromyrmex charruanus | reverse complement strand
TTTA
This sequence comes from Acromyrmex charruanus, assembly GCA_017607545.1. Taxonomy (NCBI): domain Eukaryota; kingdom Metazoa; phylum Arthropoda; class Insecta; order Hymenoptera; family Formicidae; genus Acromyrmex; species Acromyrmex charruanus. Next base: position 452,935 of record JAANIC010005572.1, on the reverse strand, counting down.
AGATTATATAATTTTTAATCATATTCAAATTAATTCGAAATTTTCATGATACATTTAAAGCATCTAATTCAAAACCTCTTGATACCCATCACATAGTAGTAACTAGTTAAAACGTTAAAAATTAAAAAAAATTAAAAAATTAATAACTTAATTTAACTTAGTCAATTTTAAATGCATTGATTTTAACTGAATTTAATTATTTTCTGACTTTAATTTATTAACTTTTTTAAATTATTAAAATTTTTTTATCTCTTAATGCCAATATTTTTTTCTATAAGATCTTAAACATTAGAGAATTAATTTAGGAAAAAATTATGATTTTATGATTAGAGACTCTATAATAAGAGTCATGTCATATGGTAGTTTTGATTGGCTCGCTAAGTTTTGTCAATCCCCGCTTATATTTGAATCACATTAATTTTAGGTGTCATAAATATTATATTTCAGCAACATAAATATGAGCCTTAGGTGAAGAATTGTAAAATAATGCTGCACAATCTACCCATTTTCTAAAGGCTTACGTACATTTTTTGGATAACATTTATATATGAATAAAAAAATTAAATTATCTGATAATCTATATTGTAATCGTTATTTAAAGTAATTTCATTTTAAGAAAAATTAGATCATTCTGATCTCAAAAATAATTATTTTTTAAATTAACTTTTTTTAATTTAAATTAATTTAATCTTAAATTTTATTAAGTTAATTTTTTGTTTCTTCAATTTTTAACTTAATTTTATTAATTTTACAAACCATTAACTTTAACTTAATTTAGTTTAAAAAAAAAACATTAACTACCTAACTCTGATAAATTCACATAGAAATTATTTAAGCTAAGATCCAGCTTCGATCATTATAGATTTTAAATTCTTATAGTTGTGTATTTACATATATGTATAGTTTTAATAAATCGTTTATTGTTGAATAATTTTAGTTTTAATATATTTTGCACAGAAGAGAGTTGTTCAATTATATGAAAATGATAAAATCATTTATCTGCAGAATTTATAAAAGTTAAATCATAAAGATTAAGCTCATTTTGAAATTTCACTTTGAAATAAATATAAAAGCCATTATTGTATGACACAAGAATTGACTCAAGTACGGAAAAATGATTTTATTTCAGTTTAGTAGTGTTTTAAACATTTCTGCGAAGACAAAAGTATTTAAAAATAAATCGTTCCCTGTTGTGAATAATTTACTTAACGAATAACAGGCTGATTCTTGTCACTTTCTGCTTTCAGGAATTATGACCCTTCCGAGCAGCCCGTGTGAGATAGAAAACATGAGCTTGTTTCAAGACCTCAAGTTGAAAAGGAGAAAGGTCGACTCCCGATGTAGTAGCGACGGTAAGAACACCTCGAAGATATACTGTAATATCATGTTAAAATCCCATGCGAATTGAACATTTAATAGAATTAACATTAATTCTGCCACGGGAAATGCCGAAACGTAAAACATTTTTCCGCAGGAATACTTCGCAACGATACCTTTTACACCTTTTGCAATGTGTCGCAGCATTATTATAATAGCGGAAATAAAATATAATTTCATTATATTTTATTTCCGCTATTCATCATTTAATATCAAGCTCGATTTACAGCAACCGCTCGTAATAAAACAGGAAGAAAAAAAGATCAATGAAAATGCAGCTTCGTATTTATCTTCGCTAATTTCGTGAATTTTATATTGAAAAACACACATTAAAAAATGTAGATAAGATATTCAAAAGTTTGTATATTAAAATGATTATTCTCGTGTCTAATCGTAATCTAACTTATTAAAGTAATGTACGATTACTTGCACTCCGAAACATTATATACGGAACGTGAGCAGCAAGTTGCGTTAGTCTACTCGCAATGTCAGTATATGATTTCGATAGGCTAATGCAACTAAAAATTTGTTGCTACAACCAAAAACTGATTGCTGCAGCCAATTAAAAATGCTGTGCTATATTTTACTATCTAAATTATTGTAGCAACCAATCTTTTCTTTCAATGTATGGTCAATAAATAATTTACATTATTCGCTGATTTTGAATTTAATTATTTATTTGAAGTAACATCAATAACACACATTTCTTTCCTTATTTTCGGTTCATTAACCTGTGGTCGTATTATGACCGCAATTATTTGTTTTCTTTATTTTATATTATTTACATTCTTAGCATTATTATTATTATATATTATTATCGAAATATCATCAATCATATTAATAACAATTTTATTATAATCATTATTTTACCGAATTATAACAAATAAAAGTTGATTATATTATTTTTTTAAATTTCTTTTAGTCTCTCGCGCACTTAAGCCTATTCTACAATGTGCTCTTTGTTTCCTGTTTCTTGTTTTTTACCTTTTGCTTTTTTCTCCTTTGCAACCGTTTTGGTTGCAATTGTATTTCTTGCTACGTATTTCTTGTTTCTTTCGAAGTTCATTAATTTTTATCTCGGGTGATATAAAACAAAAAACCGAATAAGAAGCAAAAAGACAAGCTGTAAAAAATAACAAAAAGTAAGAAATAGGAAACAAAAAGCACATTGTAGAACAGGCTTTATTGTATGATGACGACGAAGCGGACTCAGCGGCCAGCGTCCGGCCGCTCGTCTTCGCACCACTCGCCGCCGCGCTGGGGAAATTATTTTCTTCTACTCAAATAATATCAAATGATCATTCTAAAAAAATATGACTTTTATAGAAAAATTAACGAGGAATATGATAATATATTTTTTAATTTTTATTTTGGTGACCTTGAGCAGCAAAATGACTTTAAATATTTTAATTGTTTATAATAATTATAACAACAATTATAGTAATAATGAATACATAAATGTAGATAATTTCTTTGTATTTAAAATGAGCCCAATTTGGACTCTGTAAAAGTGGAATTATCGCGATTTTGAGAAGTGCATAATCGGCGAGTTTTTAACCTTCCGTATTTTAGAAAATATTGACAAAAAAAATTGCCAAAATACGTGTCGATTTATTTTATATAGGAAATGCGTAAAAAAATTTTGTAATAAAAATTAAAAATGTTACTCCATATTAGTTGTTCAATTTGTAAAAGAATACTTTTTTTATGTACAAGAGTTGATATTGTATCAGATGTTATGTTCAAATTGCCTTCCATCCACCACTTGACAGTGTGTTAGCCTTAATTGAACAGAATTTCTGATCTTTCTCAATATATCAACAGTTATTAAATTCGTTTCGTCAGTTATTCTCTGCACCGATTCTTCCACATTTGTAAGTTTTGTTTTATAAATACGTTCTTTTAAGAATCTCTATAAAAAGAAATTAAGTGGTGTCAGATCGGGGGATCTTTGAAGCCATTCAATTGTTCCACGCCTCTCAATCCATCTGTTCGGAAAAGTTTCATCTAGTAACATTCGTACTCTCAATCTGAAATGTGCTGGAGCTTCATCTTGCTGGATCGCTACACGCGATCAAAATTGTTAAGAAAGAGATTTCGAATAGCAGGAATAATTTACTTAATTAGGATTGTTTCGTACATCTCAGAATTAAAATTTCCATCGATGAAAAGTGAACTTTAAATGACCTCCAATTATCCCTGCTCAGATGTTGACTTTACCAGGATATTGAGAGTTATTATCTCTCATCAAATGTGGATTTTCAGTGCTCCAATATCGGAAATTCTGACGATTAATATTTTCATGAAGTTCAAAACTAGCTTTATTAAAAAAGACAATGTTATTTATGAAATCATTTCTGTGTGCCTCAATAAATTCATAAAATTTCGTTTTCCAGTCAAAATCTTCATGAACTAACTCTTGCACATAAAGCATTTTATAGGGATGAAATCTGTTTTTTTTTTAATATTACACCGATGATTGGCTGACTTTGTTTTCTGTAACTTTTCTAGGAGACGTATTAAGCGTTTCAATAAAATTTTATTGAACTATTCTTACTATCGATTTTGAAATTGGATTTTGCGCATTAAAAGTTGAAGAAATCACATGTCTCTCTTGATATGATCTTTCTTTATCTCCATTCCTTTTCATTATTAACAGATAAATACATTCTTTTTTCGACAACATAGCCATCGCAGGAAAATTTTACAAAAGCTTGAAAGAAAAAGAGTCTCTAAACGTGAAACTCATGTAGAGATATCTAGAGATATCAGACGGACCATCAGTACAACTAACAGTGTGTTGCCGGTGCTTGCTAGTATATCCCCCGACACGATTACGATAACTGTGGTCTCTCGAAATGAAAGTGATTTTCAGAAGCATTTCTAGCGAGGAATACAAGAAAAATAATAAAAAGATTCTCTAACCAACAGATACCAAAATAACTAACAATTAAAGATTCTTTAACAGATATCAAAATAACTAACAATTAAACGAAAAAAATAGGATGGACTTTGCTTCGCATGGAAAGCCGTGCGCCCCGTAGGGGAAAGTGAGAGTCTTAACATATTTTATCAAGATCACTATCATAAATAACTTCCAGAACATTTTAGTCGACAATCATTATTTATTAAAATGTTATTATCAAATTGATCATAAAATTGAGTTATGATTATCAAATTAAATATTGATTATAGAATTTTTTTACTATTTTTTCGGTGTTTTTTATTAAAAATACTTTCAAAAATAACTTTTATTTTGAGGATTCACAGTTATCGTAATCGCCCCTATTTCTCACAACACTTGCATATCCCAATCAATCCTTACACTGTTACCATGATGTTCCATTTGTAACGTAGCATCTTTGCCTACCGCTCTGTAGTGATAAGCCACGTAGTAACTGTTCATATCAAGAGATATGATTTTTTAAATGAAATTTTAACGTGCGAAATTTTTAAAACCATGCACTGGGTAATGCTAATGTCAGTAATGTTATAACTTTTAAACCTCATAACTCGAAAAGTACTTTATGAAAAATAACTTTATTGTTGTGAGAAACTCTTTATACCAGCTATTAGATTCTGGTATAAAAAGTAGGGTGTTCCATTAAACAAAATCTTGACCTGGGCGCTATACCCAAGGTCAGACTGATCAGATCAGTAAACAGATCATATTAAACCCTATAACTTTTGTAGGAAACGATTCTTTTGGAAAGCTTAGTTTTCGAGATATTTCACCGATCCAAGACTCACCCTGTATAATGTATAATCTTAAATAAATAAACGCGCGTAATATTTTAAATTCTATTTTTTTAAATAAAAGAGGAATTAAAATAACAGAATTAAATTCAAACAAATTTTCTACAGTATATTACAAGATGTACAGACAATTAATATTTATTTCACATTGAGTATAGACAATATATAAACATCTTGTTTTAATCATTCATGAAATATAATGTTACGTCCAACCCTTTGGAAAGTTTTATTTTTCGGGATCGCTTGGATAGATAGCGAAGGAGAGTGGAGAGGATATTGAAGGACGTTTAGATTTTATTTCACAGGTATACACACAGAGGCGAATACCTGAAAGTCGGACTTTTATCGCTTCGGAATATGGATCAACATCCTGAAGGGATATAATACCTATTTTCGATGAGCGAACGTCGGTCCGAATTTTGAGTCAAGGAACTTGATCCTTATAATCTCGGGAACAAATCACGTGCGATCTCTGAAAAGCAGTGATGGGAATGAGTACGAGACCTTATAATTCTAAAATAAATAGAAATTGATGCAAATAGAATATTAACAATATTCTAGTTTATTATTAAACAAAAATTATTTAATATTACAACATTTTAAGGAAATTGTATCTTTATTTGCAACTATTATCATTTTAACATATTATAAGAGTAATTTAATATTTTTTCTATACTAATTACAATGAGCTATTTAATAAAGAGTATACATTATGAAACGAGCTTAGTTATTTAAATTATTAATCGCAAAATTATTAATTAATTACAAGAAACAAGTATACATGTTTTTTTGTCAGAGTTAATCATAGGGCGAGCATGAATCTGTAGTGTGTGTAACGGAGTATATGTGCAAACGGAGAGGCAATATGGAAATTAATTCAATTCATGAATTATGACGGAGAAAGGGGAGAGATCATGAAAAAATCGACAGAGATTAAATATGGAAAGGAGGAGAGAGGAAGGTATTTGTTCTGTCGATTCCGTCGATTTCGAGAACATTATTTAAATATTTAATTTAAGACAATATTTGAACTAATGAATTATTTGCTCTCTTTAGTGAGTTAGTTTAAGGAGAAAAATAAAATAATAATAAGAAACTTACAATTTTCTGCTGTCGGAATGTTCATATCAGGTATCGGGAGCCGAAAAGATAGTGATGTTCACTCGATTGAAAAGATCGCGCACAGATTCTAACGAACAACTATGTAAGCGCGAGTTTGAAATTTTGTTGTTCTTGATCTTGTTTTCTCGTTCTCCCTTATTCTTTGCTCTCTTATTCTTTCCGCTCTTGTGTTCTCTCCGCTCTCTTGTTTTCTCCGCTCTCGTGTTCTCTGCTTTGTGTCTCCATGTCGCGATTTATATAGATAATTTTTTGGGGGTTCTTTAATAGAATGTGGCTGGTTGGAAAATCGAGGAATTAGATTCATTTTTTCTTTCCCTTAATATGATAACAGTTTAACTGGTCATTGGAAAGTTGCCCTTAAGTTAGCTTCGTCCGCGCTGTAAGTTTTGATTTGTTTTTATTCTTATTGGTGATAATACGTAACCTTCCTAAAAGGTTTCAGATTCATAGTCGCCCATTGGCCAGTTTTGTTATAGAGAGAGAATGGCTGGTGAATTACCAATTTTTTTTCTTATCATCGTTTGCTTAAGTCTTAGTTATAAGCGGGAAAAATTATCTACGTTTTATCCAATTGTTCTCGCGTTGAGCGATGAGCAAATATCCCTGGATTTAGTTAATCGTGCCTCTTGGAAAGCAAGAAGCGTGAGTCGCAATTTGTATTGATTTTTCCAATATCAGAAGATGTCATTATTAAATTTATGACCCTGTCTTAAGCCTACGCGTGGAACCATTATCATTGGACCCGCGTGATATTGGTGTGAGATGATTAAACATTTCACCTTCTCTCGAGTATAGTGTCCACGCTAACACTCTTATTATCGCAAGAATAGTTTCGCGGCCTAGCTTAGCACCTTGGTGCCAACGGCGTGGTTTGATAATGATTATTTGACGATTTCTTTTTTCTTAACGCTCGAAAGGAGATTTAACGCTTGATTTCCAATGCGTTAATGTTATATAAATTTTATTATCGCGGATCACTCGATTCTAAATAAACATAGTTTTTCGATTGGAAACTTTCCTCGAATTCGTTGTATTTGTTCGTCCTTTATTTTATTAACTGAACGTTCGCGAAAAAATCGTGGAGTCCACTGAATGTAACAATAAATATCATGAACAAAATTTTAAATAAAATTTTAATTCTTTTTAATATCGATATTCTATACTTGTTACAAAGTTATAAGTGCGTTTTACTTTTCCTTCTTCCATTAATTATTTGATGAAACTAAAAAATGAATTTTATTATGATCTATTTTAAAAGTTTAACATAACATAACTATACATAGAAACATAACTATACATAATTATTGTAGAAAATAACATAACTATACAAACATAATTATATTTAAAAAAAATTAGTTTATCTGTTAATTTATCTTCACAATGTTCTTAATTGTTTCTTGAAACTCTTATATATGTTTGATAATTTTAATAAATTGAATATTTGTATTAATTTCATCTTGGAATTTAATCTTTTATTATAAATTTTTAAAAGATTAAGTAATTATTTATATTACAGAACCCATCACCAATGACCTTGACTTTGATATATTTTGTCAAGGTCATGACCTTGAGTGACTTCCAACAGGTTTTAGCCGTCACTCGTTATTTGTTAAAAAGTTATTATCAGTCAAAGTTAGTAATTATTTCCCTGCTTTACATGAAAAGTCAGATAACTCTAAGCAGGGAGAGAGGTATGGGGTGGACCGATTAAGGGAATACGACTTTCCACGCAAAGCGAGATTTATCCCATTTTTCCCCTGTCTAAGGATACACGATTTTCTACGCGAAAGAAGGTCGACCCACTTGCCCTTCCCCCCCCCCTGCCTAGGAGCGCGGGAATACGACTTTCTACACAAAGCGAAGGCCACCCAAAACTAAATTATGGGTTGAATTAGGTTATATTTTTTGAAGTCAGTGCCGTCACCCATAGGAGGGTACTCCTATAAGCACGTATTGCCTCCACATATATATTTTACAACGCGAAGCGAAGTTTATGCTATCTCTCCCTCTGCCTCGTATTAAGCAGAGAGGAGGTAGAAGTGGACCTGGCTTTGCGTTATAAAACGTAAGTGTGCAGTACGTGCCACCCCATTGTGGAGGACGTGGCAAATCCCCCGAAAAATATATCCTAGTTCATATTTTGATATTAGATGGCCTTCGCTTTGCGTGGAAAATCGGTCGATTGGTGGGGGGGGAGGGGGGTGAAGTGGTACTCGTTTCGCGTGGAAAATCGCGTGCACTTCTAGACAGAGTGGGAGGTGAGATAGAACTCGCTTCTCGTAGAAAGTTGGACACTCCTTGGTAAGGGAGGAGTGTGATGGATCTCGCTTCACGTGGAAAATCATGCGCCCCTAGGCAGAGAGGAAGGTGCGATGGTACTCGCTTCGCATAGAAAGTCGGACGCTCTTTGGCAGGCGGAAAGGTGGAGTGGAATTTGCTTCGCATAGAGGTCATATTTCGTTCACTTGATCGATCTACATCGTATCTGTTTCCCTACCTAGAGTTATCTGGCTTTTCATGTAAAACAGGCCCCATATTCTGTACACATCTGACAGTTGTCGGTATCGTTAAGCAGCAACAACCAATGAGAACTGCGTTTTTTTTCTAGAATAATCCTTGCCATTTGCTATCGTCAATTATCGACAGCTGTCGATAGACGTATACAGAATATGGGCCCAGGGAAATAATTATTAACTTTGATTGTTAATATCTTTTTAATGAAATGACTAAAATTTGTTGGAGGTCACTCAGAGACAACATATGTCAAGATCAAGGTCATTGGAGAGAGATCCTCTAATGTAAATAATTATTTTAATTTATTATTCATATATTTATTTGCATACATATACGTATATTTTAGTCTAATTTTTTTTTAAATCAGTTTACTATTTTGACAAAATAAGAAAAATAAGTACATCATTCCAATGTACACCGATGAACTCAGTGACGGAGTTGCGAGTGCATTACGTTGAGACTACAGCGAATTTGTAAAATGAAATTGTACATAAATTATAACAATGTCCAGAAAAATTAATATTTAAAGGAATAATTGCTTGCATATAAATAATTATAAATAATTAATTCTACAAATAATCAATGAAATAAAAACTAATAATTTATTTATCCTATAGTTGCTCTTGATAGTTGGTTCAATGCCATCTTTTCTTGCGAAAATATTTTTAATTAAGGGATATCGGAGCTAATAGACTCATTTTTTAGTTTCGAATTTTTACAAACGAAATTAAGAGACTTATCGTAAAATGAATTCTGCATCAGTTTCTACATATATTTGATTATCTAATAATATTCTAATAATAATGGGAAACTGATAACTAATATAAATGCATTTTTTTAATGCATTTCATCTTTGTGAGTCAGCTAGCCCCGAGACTGGGCTAGGGTCCCACACTCATAGTGTGGGATAGTGATTATATAAGATTATTAAAATAAAAATTAATGTATATAAAAAGAAGAGCATAAAAAACCACAGCACAAGTTATAGTTTGTGAATTAAATTATTATTACATTAATTAAAACATTAAACGTTTCGATCACAATCTGGCCATCTTCAGTAATTCAATAATATTCTTAAAACGCAGAGTTACATCTAGTTGACATTAAATTCAACAGTCGGTTGTTGTAATTAAATAAAAATTTCCTAGATGTTAAATTAATGAGACAAGAAGGAAATATCATCTTCGATATTTATAAAAAACCTACCAATTCTGGGAGATATTTAAACTATTTTTCGAATCATCCGTTAGCACATAAAAGGGGAGTAATTATTGAGCAATTTGATAGAATTATATTTTTGTCCCATCCTAAATTTCATGAAAAAAACATCTCTGAATTAATTCACATGCTTTTAAGTAATGGTTATCCTTTAAAGTTCATATTTTCAACAATAAAAAATAGAATAAAAACATTGGAAAATAGAACTAATTTAGATCAAAATCGCGAACAAATTAATAATGAATGTGATTCTAATCTTACTTCAAAAAAATTTTTGACGGTACCATACTTGGCCAAAGTATCTGAAAAATTCAAAAAACTTTCACATGTTCACGGTTTTAATATAGCGTATAAACCTATAAATAAAATGAATACATTTATTAAGACAGGAAAGGATTCTTTGCCTAAGGATAACCAATGTGGAGTAGTTTATAAAATCAATTGTTTAAACTGTGAATCGTCCTATGTTGGCCAAACTAAAAGGAAATTAAAAACTCGGATAAAAGAACATAAGGCTGACATAAAAAAACTTTCTTCCGAAATTTCAGTGGTTTCCCGTCACCGTTTGAATGAGATACATGAATTAGATTGGGATAATATAAGAATTTTAGATACAGAACAATCGTTAATGAAAAGAAGAATTTCGGAAATGATACATATAAAAAGACAAACAAGAGGTATCAATAAATAAAGTGACATGGAAAGTTTGCCTGATGTTTATCTTCCTCTCTTTCTTTTAATAAATAATTCTAGAACTTTCTAAACTTTTGACTCAGATATATAAATAGTGGTAAAATACATGATATGACAAATAACAACACATAATGTCACGACAAAATTCTAATTGTGCAAAAGAGGTACTTGAGATTCATAAATAAAATATTGAATAGGTACAACCTAATTAATAGTAGTTTTAATTTTTCTTTAAAGATATTCTTATTGAAGATCTTTTTATTCCAACTCAAGTAATAGCAACTTTAATTCTCTGTCAAAAATTACTACTTCTCGAAAAAAACTAATGTACTCAAATGAAAAATTAAAACCCAAATGCTATAATATTAACTAATCAAGTTAAATTCTATCAAATTAAAAAGAAAAACGCAAGTGTCTATCTTTGGCACTATCTTTGGTTACTTAACTCTAATGACGTGTATCATACAGAAGATTTGATATCAACAAAATTGGCTCCAAGTTAAATTCCACATAATTTTATGTATCATTCATAAAAAAGATTTAATATCAACAATTGACGCGAAGTTAAATCCCATGTAATTTGAATACTAAATTAAATAAATAATATCAACTTTAATGATATGTATCATTCATATAAAAGATTTGATATCAACAACTAATGCTAACTTAAATTTCATACTAAATTAAATAAAGAATACAATCCATAATTGCGTTACCTTGTCTTCAAATATTATCACAAAAAGTTAAAGAAATAAACATTTGGCGCTGCTAGATCACAGTTAAAAACATGAATGTAAAATAAGAAAAATGATAACATTTCCATGAGAGTAAAAGTATCTAGCGTATATTTCTGATTGGGTTAAACAGTCGTATAAGTTACAAAAGTTATTTGTTGACTAACCGAATCTCAGATTCCAATAGCTTAGAAAATTCGAATCTCCGAATTTGAAGCATCACATTCATTCGTAATTCGGATAAACGGATAGCTTTAAATCTGAGTCAATCTTGAAGCCCTATTGCTTACGTCTTGTTGCCTTAAGTTTTTTGTGTGCCATTGCCCTTAGTTAATAAACAGGGTATAATTTTGTTGCCACTCGATCTTCTTTTGTTGAATATTAATTAATCGTAAGCAAATAGAGATTAATGATGAATAAATCGCTTTTTCATTATCATTTCTTAGTTTAGTTAACAAGTACCAGTGTATAATTTCTTTCCCTCCGATATCCTTTTGTTAAATATTAAGCTATAAACAAATGGAAATCGAGATCGAATAAATTGCTTTATTACCATCTTCTTCTGGTTTAGTTAACAAATATAGTGTATAATTTTCATTTGATCTCCTTTTATTAAATATTGAGTTGCAAACAAATGAAGATCGATATCGAATAAATTGCTTTATCATTATCATTTCCTAGCTTAGTTAAAATACCAGTGTATAATTTCTTTTCCATTCGATTTGCTTTTGTTATGAATTTATAAACAAATAGAGATCGATGACAAATAAATCACTTTTTCATTATCATTTCTTAGCTTAATTAATAATTACTAGCAAATAATTTCCACATTCGATTTCTTTTTGTTAAATATTAATTAATAATTAATTAGAAACAACTAGAAATCGATGATTTTTCATTATTATTTCCTAGCTGAGTTATTAACAAAAGTTATTAACAAATACCAACGTATAATTTTTATTTATTTTGTTGACCATGCACCGCTAGCGCTTATTGCATCAATACGCTAATGCACTTTTGCGCCAAAACGTCCAACAGTACATTCAGATGGACGACTAGCGCACTCTCATGCCGAAACGTGCAACAGTACATTTGGCCAGCAGGAGGTTCTACATACGCTCAATCGATAGTGTCCACTTAAATTATGTCCACTTTCCTACGTACTGGAAATATTGCGACGCAAAGTCCCGATGTAAAACTTTTCATATAAATAGAATTAAGATACGTTGTCGTCGTTATTATTGTCATCGACCAGAAGCGCGATTCCGTAACTATTTTAGACGCCTACAATTGTCGGTGTCGTTGCGCAGCTTTTTCACCATATAAAATATCTGCGCAACAACATCGACAACTATCGGTACTTTGTCGGGACTTTGCGTCGCAATATCTTCGCTCGTAAGGCACGTAGCAAAAAAATAAAAGTACTTTTATTACACAATTTAAGTGGACTATCGATTGAGCATATGTAGAATCTGATCCGGTTATTGAGCTGTTATTGAGATTTAATAATCTCAATCCCTCGCAACTCTCGGTCTTGCGTAAAATAACCACGATAGTGTCGCTGTGCGTACCTTAACGTCGAGACACTATCAGTGTCTCCAGATAAGAGTCGTCACTAAATGAAACATATATCCCCATGGTGTGGTTAGCTTATTATCCCTATCCGTTCATTTTTTAAAAACATTAACAGCATACGATAACAAAGACAAATAAACAAAAAAAATTGGACTTTACTAAGTAAGAACTAGACATGTCAATATCAAGCAAAAATCGACTGAATATATTCAGATATTTTAAAACTATCTATATTCATTCCGAATGACATTATATTATCGCACAACAAATAGATTTAAAAAAAAAGAAAAACTCAATTTTTTAGAGCTTACGAACAAAGATCTGTGATATTTGATTATTTGATGTAGGGAAGGCTCCGTTTATTTATAGTCCCAAACTCGATACTGTTCTTGCTGAGAGTTCTTGCATCTAATTGGCACATTCCATTAGAGCCAAAAGTAATAGACGTAAAAGAATATCTAGTCGATATTTTCGTAATTTTTTATTCAATATTTTTATATTGAGCAGCAAAAAATATCGAGTATTCAATATTATTGAATAACGATAAACATTCTTAGTAAGAATTACACTTACTATCTAAATAAAAATCAAATATAACAGACAATCATATACGATTGTAAAATAAAAACTTTAAGAATAAAAATATTTACATGTACGATTTTTTAAAATAACATAACTATAATAGTAGCATAACTTTTATTATAGATGTGTTCGCAACGAAATGTTACAACAGACTGAGCAACAGTCGCTGTTGCGTGCTCAGACGGGTTTACACGTGTCTCGCGTGTTTTGTTTTTAATCTAATCTCGATTATTTTACTTACCCCTATAGTCTACTGGTTCTTGAGAGTCTCCTTTATAATCGCACATACTAATTACAAGAATAAAACAAAAATATAGTACTTTCAACGTTCATCAAAACGCATGATTTACAACTGTTCTATTGTACGAGGGGTATCCAGAAAATAAGTTCCGTTTGTATTATACGTTTAGTAAGGTCGATGTATGAGCGAGCTGGCAACACAGCTTTGAAGAGAGGAAGCTACCGAATAGAATGAGCGGTGTTCGGCGTCAGTAGCTCGTGAAACACGGTCAGGAGAGGTTATCAAAATGGAGTCCTCCACTTCGCGTCCCGCCACCTCCATTCCGATTCCTTCTCGAGTTGTTTTGCCCGGCATCATTCAGTTTCTTTTTGCTCAAGATTTTAAATCGGTTGATATTCACAAACAGCTTGTTTCTGTATATGGAGAGAGTGTGATGAGTGAATCTATGGTGCGGAGATGGTGGTCAAGTCCGTCAAAAAAATCATGGCTTCTCTCTTCTGGGACCAAAAAGGAATTTTGCTGATTGATTTTTTGCCTCAAGGAGCAACAATAAATGCGGAGCGCTATTGTGAAACTTTGAAAAAGCTGCGTCGGGCCATTCAGAACAAAAGAAGGGGGATGTTGACGGCAGGTGTGTCCCTTCTTCACGACAATGCTCGGCCGCACGTCGCTGCTTCAACAACTGCACTTTTGAATTAGTTTAGTTGGGATGTTTTGACCCACCCACCGTATAGCCCGGATCTAGCACCATCGGACTACCATCTTTTTACGAAACTGAAGGAGTCCTTGGCCGGAAAACGCTTCCAAAGCGACGAGGAAGTTCAGACAGCTGTAACTAACTGGACTAAAGAACTGGCGGGAAGTTTCTATGCAGAAGGGATTTCGAAGCTTGTTTCCAGATATACAAAATGTATTGAGATTGACGGGAATTATGTAGAAAAAGACTAGAAGTTGTCAAGTATTATCCATGTAAATTTTAGATTTTTTCAATAAAAACTTTATTTGTAAAAAAAAAACGGAACTTATTTTCTGGATACCCCTCGTATATTGTGAAAGAACAACATTACAAAAAGTAAAAACTCTATGATCCGCTTGATATTCACATATTTTGCAAATTAATACAATGTTACTGATGAAATCTCAAATGAGTTTTCAACAATTCATGAATGATGTGCAAAGATCAAATTTACAATATACAACTGAGCAATCATTCGAAGCATATAATCAAAATTTATAATATTGTACGCAATATGTTTTCAATGATTTCAATGAGATAAACATATTAACAAACAATCGATATCACATTTTTTTCATTATTTTAATTCGGCGATTCGTATATTACTGCGTGCTCTCAATCCGAAAATAATGAACAAATTATATTTTATTTCAGTGAGAAATATAAAGCGCGATGCAAGATACTTTCGAATCTACCTAGTAACATTTTTCTAACCAAAACACTACATGAACGAAATTGGGCCTTCTCCAATTTACGTCTATTAAGCTGGCACAGTCACTTCAGCACAATCAAACGCGATCTATACCATATTTTTTGCTATTTTTTTACTTATTATTTGCTCTATTCCTGATTTTTTTCCAGTCGATTCGCTAGAACCTATGAATATGCTAGCTTAATCTCGGATCTACAATAGATTTTTAAGCCTTAAGCCATAAGGAATGGACGAATCGCAATCAATTATTCTCCTCGCATTCAATTATAGTTGGTCAATTTCTTACGGTTTAAAGCTTAAAACACCTATTGTAGATCCGGACTAAGACTAAAGTAAGCACAGTCACAAAGAAAAACAGCAGCAAATGCAAAATCAAGTACAAATTTTTGAAAAACTATTTTTTTTGCTAATTTTTTGCTCTATTCTCAATTTTTTTGCTTCACACGTTAAAAAATTTGACCAATAGTGTGGCTGCGCTAGCTCGCATACAAGTGTCAAGTACATTAAAATAATTAATTGCTGGACTAATTTTAATTTTAAAATGTTTTTAGAATTAATTGCTCTAAGAATATCTCGAATCCGAATTTTTTACTCATTTCAGTTAAAAAATCTCATCAGAAATGTAGCGGTGTTACCCAATCAGCAGACAATGTTTTTAAAACGTTTTTAAAATATTTATTTAACATATTAAAAAATTTTTTAAATATTGTGTGCTGATTGGATAACGCACGTATAGTGATCGCTATTGGTACAAGTAGGTATAATTATTTAAAATTCTCGATATTTCTTTGTAATATTTTGGAGCAAAAAAGTAGCAAAAAATGTTTGATATATGTATTTTTTTGTTTACAGTAAGGGAGACGGATTGCTCATTAGCATAAGAGGCAAATTGGTATTGCGTTCCATTTATGTATTTATGATAAAGGAAACAATGGAAAAATTATTGCAACATATTTCTTTTACAACATAGACACTTCTCCCTAAGTTTCATTTAAGGGAGGAAACTCAAATAAATAACTAAAAATTCATCAATTTTCGGGAATTTATTGTGACAAATGTATTGAATCAATCTTTTTGAAATGTTTAGTATACTTTATTATGTAATTATAGATTTGAAAAAAATTTTTATTTTTATAATATGTATATAAATGTTAATGTTATGAGGATGTATACCAATCATTAAAAAAAAGTGCTTTGCGCCATGGAGTGTAGGGACTGCTGTTCTTATCCGAAATCAAAAATTCAAAATGGAAACGTTAGTTTCCAAACATTAGTTCCATTAATGAATATACGCTTGGCATAAACCTATTTTTAAGTTAAAAAAGGCAAAAATAAAAAAATAGTGACATTCTAAAAAAAAAGATGCGTTATAAGACAAATAGTATACTAAAAAAATAGTTGTTTATTTTAAAAACATTTATGTAAAAATAGGTTTATGCTGTGAAGAAGATGCTATAGAATATGTGTACGCAAGGAGAAGTTATTTTAAAATTATTTGAGTTACATTCCACGCCGCTTAAACGCCTGAAAACGCGTTTAAAATTTTCGCTACAGAAAAATATTTTTTGGAAATTTACAGTTGTTTTAATCTCCAATGCCAGGTTCGTTCATCAATCTTTCTTCTTCCTCAAAATGTAGTAATAAAGCCTCTTTTCGAGCAACTACAAAGGAACTGACAGAAGGGTGACGCGTGTTTATATCTGCGGATACCGCTCGGCACAGCGAGCTGCCACCACTAATAGCTGCACAGCTGCCTTAAATTTTCGAATTCAGTTCTACGGCTTTGACATGTTGTTCTATATATTACATACTATTAATTTATGAAAAAAATTTCGATTTTTTTCAATTTTCTACACGAGTTTCCTCCCCTCCCCCCCTAAATCAAACAAGTATCATAATAGAAAAAGAAAAAAGGTCTGATTCAAGAGCAGGCAATGTTTGAGCATTTCATAATTTCGCAATAATGTCCTTCGATTTGAGAAAGCAAATCTAAACGATGTATTATTTATTCAAAAAAAAGTGTTTGTTAATATACAATATGTTATTTTGAGTAACAATGGTAATTTGTTATAATAAAATGATCAAAATTAGACATACGCAGGGATGGGATACATTTTTTGACTCACAAGAAAAGATTAGGTTAATTTGCTGTACCGCACATGTAAACATTCTATTGCAATTTAACTCCGACAAAACACTTTATATTTAATATTTCTATATTAAAATAAGGTAGAATTAAAATAATTTAATTAACAAGTTAAAAATGGCTCGTTTTCTTGCTTAGCAATAAATAAAATATTAAAAAACAACAATAATTACGAGTAATAATATAAGGATGACAACGTGCTTAAAGCTATATATTTTTTCTCTTACAAATATAAGTGATTAACATTTCGACTTCAAAGAGTCTTTTTCAAAATCTTTGTAATATCTAAATCGTATATATGATTAATTTAATGATACATGTACTAAAAGATCAAAACGGAACGAAAGATCTTCATATTGCATCAACTTTGTGAGAATGATTTAGTTAAATATCTTCAAATTTTTGATATTTTTGTCGTCAAGCAATAAAATGAAATTGATAGCAGATTTCTCATTGTTCAGTGAGAATCATGGTATGTCAAGCTGAAATAGTTAACAAGTAATTTCATTTCAAATTTTTGGTCTCTTGTCATTGACATCTCACACAAGCGAAATAATTTACATTTATTTTTCTGTAACATTTTGCTATTTCATTATTACAAAACTTTGAAAGATATTAGAATTTTTATTAAAACGTATATATCTACTATTTAATTTTTATTTTTATTACTTTTCTATTATGTTTTTTGTTAATTTCATATAGAGTTTATAAATTGCCATAAAGGCAATTTATACTATGATGATATGTACCAATTTATTCAACACATCGGGATAAATTAATTACAGTGCAGCATTTTATTTATTGTGAAGAAACTATACAGTGTATAGAATCATTACTGGTATGAAAATGTAGAGAAAGATTCTATCTATCATATTGACATATTTTAATCATAATAATTAATTGTTTAAAAAATCTAATACCGAAATTGTGAAAACTGTGTCAACGAGACCCAGTTTTCCCTATTCTATATATGTTTTACGGGGGTGCTAGCGTAACGTGAAGTTAGCCCCCTCTTTTGAAATTAATTTTCTACAAACGGAAAAGAACAAAAAATTCGGAGCAAAAACATTTCGAGACCAAAATTAATTCAGCAATTAATTAATTGCTTTAATGGACTTTACTCTTGTAAACAAGCTAGCACACTATTGGTCGAATTTTTTAACTTAAACAATGTTGAAGCAAAAAATCGGGAATAGAGCAAATAGTTAGTAAAAACAGCCCTACAAAAATACGTATTTGATTTTTCATTTGCTGCTTTTTTTCTTCATGATTGTGCTAACTTTATTCTTAAGCTAACACAGCCATGGGTTTTAGTGAATTGGCTGGAGCAAAAAATTTGGGAATAGAGCAAAAAAAATAGCAAAAAAATGTGGTATAAGTCGCGTTTGATTGTACTGAAGTGGCTGTGTCAGCTTAATAGCATTACTTATACGTAACATAGGTAACCTCTATTAACCTGAACCTCTCATTAGCACAAATTGAGACATGGTCAAAAATTTAGTGCTATTTTGCTAATTTATTATTCTAGAGCGAATTTTGTTGCTCCAACTGTTTAGCAGCAAAAAAAAATGAAAATGGGGGTCCAGGTTAAAGTTGGTAGCAAGTTGAACTCCCCCCTCCCTATAATGAAAAAATATATAGAACTGCGATATCAAAAAAACAAGTACATTAGATTTTGTTGCTTTTTTGTTGCTCCAAGATGCAAAAACATGGATATATTTTAGTATATGTTATGAGGAAGTTTTTGATACTAAAAACATACGAGCAATAAATTCTATTTATGTAACTTTTTGTCATAATGCTGCGACGGTGTAGTTTTGATTAGTTATATATATTGTTTAACAATGTAACTTTTTTTATGTTTTTGTACTATCTTGGAGCAACAAAAAAGCAACAAAATCTGGTGTACTTGTTTTTTTTATGTCGCAGCTCTGTATATATTTTTTCATTATGGGAAAGGGTCCAGCTTGCCATTAACCTGAGCCCCATCCCATTTTCTTTTTTTTTGCTACTAAACAGTTGGAGCAACAAAATTCGTTCTAGAGCAACAAATTAGCAACAAAATAGCACTAAAGTTTTTATCATATCCCAACTCGATTTGCGCTGATGGAGGATCCAGGTTAATATGAGTCAAAAAGTACTTGTACAACACTAAAAACGGAGGTAATAGTCAAATAGTGTCTGACCCCTGGAAATAAACAAAATACAAGCAAGGTCACTAAATGCTCGAAGTGATATATCTCCAATGCTATTTTAAAACCTATTCGTTAAAATGTGATGTAAGTCGCGTTCGATTGTACTGAAGTGGCTGTGCCAGCTTAATAGACAATTAAGGCAATTAAATTGATCATCAACAACTTTTCGCAGGAATGATTTTAAGAAACGATTTACACTTTCAACTAGATCGTTAGCCCATTATGGAGCGGCTACAGCAACGAGTTTGTTTAATGCCTCTTCTTTGAACAAATTCAAAAAATTTGGAGGAGGTAAATGAGGTTCCACGATCTGACACTAATATGGTAGAGTTATCAAATACATTAAAAATCGGAATGAAATTTTCGATTCTCTCGTGTGAACTTGTGGTTTTTACTAGAAGAAGTCATGTGAACGTTGTAAATGAGTCTATCAACACTAATATGTGTTTGCGTACATTTGCCGACGCTAACAATGGACCAAAATAGTCTATATGTATAGTATGCATGGAGAATTTGAGGAGTCTCTTCTAATTATATTTCGCTCTCCTTGATATTTATTAAAGCGTTGACTGTGAGACACGTTAAACAATTATCTACATAAATCTGTACTTTTTTACGCATAGACGGGAAACAATAGTCGTTACCTATTCCCTGTATCACTTTTTCTACACCACAATGAACATTGTTATCATGATAATATCTTCATACTCATGAAGAATGTTTGTTATCATACAGTTAGGTACATAAAAGTGGGATTTATCTTTGCTCTTCCTATATATCAATCCTTCCACTAAGACAAATTTGTCATATTCTGTCTCTTTGAGCCCGTCTGAAATCACATGAATTTGAGGATTCGCCAACTGATAATACTGTAACTCTTTTTTGAGTGGAATAGTATCTATCGAAGCCATTGCGGCTTAGAGTATCCACATGCTCATTTTGTTACCCTGTTGGTGCTGAATGTTAAAATCATAATTCTGCAAATGAATAGTTCAACGCGCAATACGCGGGTTTAAATTTGCCTTATTGATCGCTTACATAATTGCATGGCAATCAGTAATAACCGTAAACTTGATACCATATAAATAAATATGGAATCTCTTGATTGCTTTAACCACGGCTAACATTTCAAGTTCGAATAAATGATAGCGACTCTCTGCGGCATTTGTTGCTTGGCTATAATAGGCAACTGCCGCCCACAAGCCCGAGTCTTGCTTCTGAAGTAATAATGCAACTAAAGCAACCGAATCCACGTCCATGTGCAATTTCGTTCAATGACGTGGATCATACAACTGCAATACCAGAAAAGTAATAAGTGATGACTTTAATTGTTTGAACGCTGCTATACAATATTCGTCTAAGTCTAAATCGAATGTTGCGGACTTCTTCAATAATGAATATAATGGTTTCGCCATCTCGGCGAATCTAGGCACGAATCTTCGGAAGAAACTAATTAGATCGAGAAATCTTTGTAACTCATGAACCATTTCCATTACCATTTCTGGATAATCTTTTGACGACTTCTGTATGTTGCTCGCTCAGGGTGATCTCTTAATCCGACACAATATATTCTAAGTATTATAAGATTGTTTTTCTTAGAAATTGACATTTTTTTATAATTTATCTCAAAAGCGTGTTGTTTCAAAAGGTACAAACAAAATTCGTAAATTCTTATACGGTTTTAATCAGTATCAAAATATTGTCCACCTAGATTAATATCTCATCTTGGTGTATTAATAGTTCTAAGATGCGTAATAAGCATTTCTAAAATTCCGCTGGGGATTCGAAATACCCAAACGGTAATCTGATGTACTCATATTGTCCGTCTGGTGTGGCGAAAGAGAAATACTTAGTGTGTTCAGCGGATATAAATATAGCATAAAAAACTCTCCTTTAAATTCAGGAGTGTAAAAACATTTTTGTTTGTTAACCACGCGAGATAATCCTCTATCGGTAAAAGATATTTCTGTTTCACCACTCTATCATTTAATGAACGAAGATTCACACTCAGTCGTAACTTTTCATTCCGCTTACGGACTGGTACTATATATGCGAACAGTACGGTGAACAACTTTCTTTAATAATACCGGCTTAACAAGTCGTCTATAATCTTACGAATTTGTTGACGTTTGGTCCATGCTAACTTTCGGGGAGCATACGCAAATATCGAATTATCTTTAAGAGAAATTGAGACTGGTTTGAGCTCTCCTTGCTTTTCTATCGGTATATCTTGTATTTCCTTTATATTGTCATGCACTCACTTATCAATCTCTTGGCCAAAATCAGTTTTAACTTTTGCTAAAGCAATAGAAAAATCATCTTTCTCAATAATATCCGCCGAGTTATTTTGTTTATTAATTTTAGATTATCTTCAGACTTTTTATCTATTGACTTAAAAATTAAAGTTAAATCATTTCGAGACAGAAAATCTCTACCCAACACTAGGTGCGTAGACCAATTATCGTTATCAATAATTTAGAACGTAACTCGAGTCAATATTCCGGTAACGCGGACAACTGAACTTTAATTTTTTTCTGGCCAATGACTTTGATTTGCGAATCATTTAGTATGCGCAGATGTTCAATATCAAGGATATGAAGACATCGCAAATCCAAACGAACGAATCAATAATTGAAGTCAATTCCATTGATAGAAACAAATGTAGTCTGCTGATTCTCATCGATACAGGTAGCTCAATATCATTTACAAAATTGACTTTTTATGTTATCGTTTTATGTTATCGTTGAGAAATAAACGGCAGCAGCATGCTCGATCTTATGTAACCAACAATCCACATCATCATCCTTTGTACCATAGAACACTGGTATTCCATCTTTGCGAGGTCAAAAAAGTAACGGCCGTTGGAGGTAATGTAGCTAACACTGAAGGAACTTGATGCACTGCGAAAGTAATCTCTTTCATAGGAAATCTTGCCTGATATACATTATGTTTGTCTCCTGTGTTCATGAGAACATATATGAAATACTGAGCCTAAAATCTGGTGTAATATTGGCTGGTGGTATAGATGACACACTGGGCTGCGCGGTGTACACCGAGTTTACTGTTGGATCTGATGCATTCGAATAAGCAACTGTTTGTCTTTCATTAATTGCGCAATTAATAACTATTGCTGCGCAACCTGTTGTGTAAGCTTGTGAAAAGATTGCTCAAACAAACTCTGGGTAGTTAAAGATGACGAACCCTGCAACCGTATATCTCAACCCGTCAGTGGCATGTGCGGATTGGTGACTAATGGCTGATATATTGGTTTTCCCTTGAGAAGATTTTGACATGGCTGTGAGGGTTTGATTATCTCGTAGCCTTTCGTAATAGTCAAAGAGGGTGTCAATATATTTTGTCTGATCTTCTACAATTGGCAGTCCGAGATCAGTTAATGTTCTCTTCTTAAGATCGTCAAATGGGAGAGTGTCCAACGTCGAGCTCCATTGTCACGCTTTAATCACGTGATTCTCAAACGCGACACGATACGAACGACCGCGTATGTACGAATATCCGGCGGATAATCACGCACGTGAGAGAACAATGTCTTATAATGGCCGGACTTCCCCCAGTAGCGGCTCGCGTTCAAATCACTGTATCGATAATATGATCCCTCGCCGGTGATCCCGGACGCGAAAAGGAATGTCTCTTCGCACGGCACTTCACACGCGACGAAACGGAAGTGCATAATCCCATTTCTGAATTTGTAAGAAATAAAGTCAAAATAATGTCAGGAATAACCCGTAGGAGGGATAATCTAGGGGACCCGTCGGAGAAAACGGCGTCTTTGTCTTTACGTCGCAAATAATACAAGAATGTACTGTCGAAGGTCTTTATTCTTAAATAACTTAACCATTGCTAGGCTCGCGCAAGAATGTTACAAGGCGCACTTTCTTCTTCTCGGTGGGAGAGATATTCTTATACCTACGATATTACTAGCGCTACCTGCGCACGACAACCAATCCCGTGCTTCCTTTGGCCCGACGCAAGGCACAATTAATTATATATGCGCTCTAATAAGCAGATCACAACGCCATCGGTTATTAGGCGTGAAAACAAAATTCATTCCTGGCAACTAAAAGCGCTCTTCTACAAATAATTTATTACATTGTCTAACTTTTATAATCATTTGTATATAACATATTTGATCGCACGAAAGTTGAATGGTTCGCATTTTTCTCATCAGTTCTACTGCATATCTTTTTATATCTGATCTTTTACATTCTTCATTATTGTAACGCATGTTAATATGATGCACATACATCATAATCGAAATTGATATTTTATTGAATCTAAATTGGTTTGCAAATGTGGGATTATTAATACACACACACACACGCGCGCACGCACACACAGAATACATAAATCTCGTACAATCCAGAATGAAATATCTTGGAATGCTCGGAAACAATAGCTCGCAACAAATGTTTCTTAGTGTTAGCCTGATAAAAATAATTTGAAAAAAATATTCTAAGCGTGAATACTGTATAATCATAACATAATATTCGGTATTGATAATTTTGGTCAATAGTAAATCATCTTTGAATAATGTATGCTAATTAGAAAAGAATAAATAGTGAATAATTCCGTTTAATTACTTTAAATAATCTATTGAGAGCTACATGTGTACTATTCAAGAACGTACGAGAACATCTTCATTTTTAGTGAATTCTCAGATATGATTAGTCTGTATTTTTTTTGAGAAAAGATTTTTTTTTCTTCTTATCTTATACTTGCATAAAAAATAAATTGTGATGTATATTTACGTTATTCACTAATAGATATATAATTTTCTTCGAACGCACGATAAAGTGTATCTCAAATATATCAGCCATTAACCCTTTAACGCACCATCCCGACCACCATTCACGCTCTTCATTCAATTCCGATTTCCTGCTGCGCGCACGCGCATATCCCGCGTGTTCCTTGTTCGCGCGCTTTCTCTCTCTCTCTCTCTCTCTCTCTCTCTCTCTCTCTTTCTCTATTCTTTGTCTTCCCACTTCTTCATTCAATTATGACAACAAAATCTTATATTATGATATAGCAAGTGGTCCTTATACATCCGTCTTTTTATTGTGTCTTATTATGTGGCAGCTTTGAAATAATCGACAGGGAAAGAGGACGAAGAGGGTGGATGTCGGCGTGAGGGCAGGAGTTGAGTCGTGGGTGGCGCGGCGACGGAGTCGCTAGCTAGCTGGAGAAAGCCAAGTCCATGAGAGACAGAGAAAGGGATGCGGGACCAGGGAGAGGAGGGGATTGGGATGGTTGCTGCTGGCGGTGCAGGGTTGAATATCAACCCACGCGGTCGTCCCGGACGTGCAACGGTGCTAGTTTGGTTTTGCCTGAACTCGCGTAACCATGCGGCTGTCGTCGCGTGCTCGTCGCGAAATATTCCCGCGAAAAATGAAACACGCGCGTGCGAACAAACAGTAGAGCTCGACTAAAAGAAGGAAAGGCGACGGAAACCAGACGATGGAAGCGAGTCGATGACTACGCGGTGAATCGTGTCGGACGAGCGGACGATCGACGATGATGTCGTCGTCGTTGACGTCTTACCCATGGTAGTCTCGCGCGCGCGTCACATTACGACCGCGGCCGCTGCACCACGGAGCTGCATCGATTTTTCGACGCGCTCACAAACACGACTGATACCAATGACCCTCGACCTACGATCGATTTAAAGGTCAGAGGCTGCGTTAATGATATGGAATGTTGTCCAAACTATAATGAAGATGCTGGAGAACACTTAGAAGAGAAATTAAATCAAAGCAGATTCCAATTTTTAATGATATACGACCGAAAGGAAATCGATAGAGACTGGAGATGTATATCACGCGAACAACATTCGTACCAATTTTTCGAGGAGAACGTATGCTCAGGTGACTGATGCCGTGACCCGCGGTCTTGCGGAATCATTGATCTTTCTCGGCCACCTCCGCCGTATGTGAACGTCACACAATTCAACGATTCAACGAGTATAACGACGCAATTACCCGGCAACGCCGCCGCGAGCGATACTTGTGGATGTCGCGAGATGATCATTCTAACGAATTGAAGATTCGAAAAAGAAATGGTCGAAAGTCATTAACCAACAAAGCAACATTGTATCACTTGAATCGCAATGATCCGTGTGGTTTTTGCATATGCATACCACGAATGAGAAGTAGTAACGTTGTTATTTTAGTCAGACGGCTTATCCGCGCTTCGTAGGAACAACGAATTGTATTTTATGCAAAGTAACATTATCATAAACAAAGAAAATATGAAAAAGAAGTACATCGTGATAATTATAATTTTATAGTCTAATTTTATAAGATAAAACAATCGAAATTTCTCGATAACCTTTGATGTCAATTTATCGAAAACATAATCAGATATATACACACATATATATATACATATACATATATATATATACACACATATATATATATATATACACTTCAAGAATAATATATTTTTTCTGAGTGTTTATATATTATATTTGAAATATATATAAACTGTATCATACAAAGATCAGATTCTATTTTCATGTGCCAACTACTATCATCAACTGAGAAATAAATAGAAGAAAATCATTTTACACAAACTTAGAGTGATCCTCGATATATATCTTTAATTACATAACAATATAAAAATGGAAGATGCCTATCTTTTCACGAATTATATGAATATGTAGATAATCGATAAATACAACGATTTCTATGACATGAAAGATAACTCGCGAGGAGAATAAACAGTACAATCAAGAAGAAAGGCGGAAGAAGACAATATCAGAAAATCATTATTATAATTCATATGATAAAATATCCATTATAAATGTCAAACTTAATTATTAATAATCATATCACAAATGTGAATCTACAAAATTATTTAAAAAATGTTTCCCTTGAGAAGTAACGTCTTTATCGCCACTAATCTTCATTGGACTCCGCAAGAACAGAATCCACAAAATTGGAATCTACCAAATATGGATCTAACCGCTTTCTACAGAATGCAGCAAGAAAGCAGTTTTCTGCCCTACTTATCTCTATATCAGCCCTACAATAATTTTTTGACGGTTTCTGACCAGAGTTACTTTGGGCACTTCACATCGCAGCTCAATCCTACCTTCAATTATTACATGTGTTTGGACGCGAAGAACTTGTACGCATCGCTCTTCGGTAAACAATGTACTTACTTTCTCGTAGAGCATCGCATTTATTTAAGCGATGTTGCGCTACACCTAATAATATAGAGTGTCTGCTCATATTCCCATTTTGTTTGTTTTAAATAGTTCTTGATCTTCAATTTTTCTTTCAGAAAAATATCGCCAGAAATTCTATAACTTATTGTAGCTTTTTAATACTTCTGAAAATATTTTATAAAGAATTTGTTAAAATTTTTGTAATACTTTAAATTAATACTTGATATCCTGAATACTTCAATAATTACACAGTTTGTTTTCTCTTGAGGGAGAATATATCAAAAAAATATGATATAATACAATTACAGCTTTGTAAATTTTGCATGTTTTTGTATGTGTAGTCAATAAAAGAAACACGATAAAATTATTCGAGATTTCATTGGTACAGAATAGTATTTGTTTCGTGTAAACAGTTCCACAGAATTAGTCTCTGTAACTAATTTAATTTGCAATAATAAAAGTAGATCGAGATCGCGAGTTTAGTTCACGTTACAACATATCAGTTTACTTAAACGTAAAAATAACATAAAATAAATATTTCATTAAAATAAGGTTAAATACGAATTAATTAGAAGATATTCTATTCTTTACTTGCTTTTAGTGGCCTTCTGTCTATTCTATTTCTCTTGTCGCTTATAATCTAGAATCGATAACACAACTTTTTTAGTTAAAAAGATTAATTTCAAGTAAATTAAGGAATTAAAAAAATATATAGGTAAAAGGAACGGTAAAAACAGTCTTGCCTAACTCCATAATACATAACTGTATTATTACACTACTAGGAACTATTTCTTGAACGTCTTAAAAAATTCAACTATTAATACAAAAGATCAATATCCTCATCACATTTCGTAACGGATTATTGTCATTATCCTTAATTATCATTGTTCACGGTAAGTACATATCACTTATATATTGTCAGAGTACATTGACATTAGTAGTTGGTCGTCAATCTGATATATACAATAAATTCCGTGCTGCATGTATGGCTAAGCGAAATATAATTGCTCTACGACAGCTATAAACGATAGTCTTTCTCTTAATGATCAACAAGGATAAAAGATAACAATCCGATTCGATCTCTTTGATTTAGTAATTACACGAAATAATTATCGATATTTCGTGACGAGTCCACGAATGAATAATTCGCCCGACTAACTTCCATGACGATTGATCTATTAATAGCTTGGAAACTGTCACCTAAGTACCCATAATCACAATCTGGCCTTGTCAACTGCATTCCTTCCTTGACCTCGAGCAACCGTAGTCTCCACATTCTTTTCGCGATAAACAAGAAAACACTTTGAGCAACTATTACACTTGAAATTATCGTTTCATAAAGTATAGTCTTTTTCAGTGTAAAAAGATAAAAAATGTGTTCCTTTAAATATAAAAAATCCTGCATTTTCTATTTTAGATTTTTTAATTGAAGCAGATTATTTTGAAAATTAATAAATTTACTTATCATGTATAATGTGTGATCGCATGCATATGTAAGATGTCTGAATAATAATTTGTTTATGAAACAATAAATCAACAATTCTAAAATGTTTTTATCTTATTAAGATCTTGTTATTGTTTTTTTTTCCTTAATATAGATTGTATACTTTTATATATTTTTTATAGTATATAGTGAGATTAGTACAATGAATGTGAAACAATGAATGGTGAAACAAATTCATTGGAGGATAGATTACTGTATGATACAGGATAGATTTTTAAATGTATATTCTCTATCAAATCGGACATCCCCTCTGTCCAAAATTCAGTTCATCCAAAAAATTTCTTTCTGTACACAGAAAAATATCATTCTATTCCTAAGAAAAGTAATTATTTATTTTATTTTTCTTCTTTTAAGTAACGGTTACTTTCAATAAAGAATATTTTCTTGCTAGTAGTCTTAAAGTGTAACGCAAGTTTTAAAAATACTCAATATCGTATACTCTCTCAAAAGAATTTATTCTCTTTTGAAATATATTATAAAATTTTATCGAAGAAAAATCAGATTTGATTAACTTGAATATTTAATAATATATTGATGTAAGAAAATTTATTAGATCAGAAAAATTGGTATATTTCTTTCAATTCTATACAACAGATTTAGGAAAAGCGAAATATAGTTTAGAAACAAGAAATTTTTTCTTGTTTCAAGTAGATTCATATTTTCAATTTAAATAAAATTTATTTTGGAACCAAATTGTAAACATGATCTTTATATTGTTCAGTAATGATATCTTTTCATATATTATTTATTTTAATTAATTTTGAATTAATAAATACCAGCGTATTATTTCGTTTCCATCTCCTCAAATATTAATAATATTAAATTATCATCACGAAATTAAGAATGGTTACAGTAGGAGGTATCGGCAATGACGATCACAAGCATGCGATTAGCTTAGCGTAAATGTATTAGACTTACTAGGCCGTTCTAGAAATCGTAGGTCCAAACGCCGGCGATGCGATGCGTTTTTCAATAATTAATTATAGTTAATACAAAAGTAATAATAACAAAAAATTTTTTTTTTGTTAAGATATCGTAATTTTTTTATTACAAGTAAATATGATACTTGATTCAAGCAAAGAAAGAATTCTTCTTAAGAAAAAAAGATATTTTTGTTAAAAGATATACTTCTCTTCCATTCGATTCTAGATAATAAGTAAATCGAATTTTTTATTTAATTTAATATTTTTGATTGAAGTATTACATTTTTTCTAGAATTCAATATATATTTTGAATAAATTGGATGCTTGTGATGAATTTATAATAGATTTGCGGATATATAAACTTTTGAAATACTTTAAAGAAATCATTATTAGTTGCGTACAGTATATATTTTTCTGTGTGGGCTCAAATTGTAGGTATATACACATTTACTTTCTTTAATACTTTCTTTTATATTCTTTTTGGAAATTCAATATGAATTTGTGAACCTAACATGATAGCTGTAGTACGAAGTACTGATTGAAAAGAAAAGTGTTATAAATATCTTAAAATTTTAAATTTATTAAATTAAAACTGTATACGAGTTATCATAGCAATCATTTTGGAAAATATAATACTAATGGAAAATATATACTATTTCGAGAAAAATGCGATTTATGCAAAAATATCAATGCGCTCCTCGCTATGATGAAGTGAAAGGCAAGGTTCATGAAACGTTGACATTAGCAATGATTAGCAATGAATCACGACACGGCGATAATCCGCAAACTCTTTGACATCTTTAAACATTTTTCTTTCTTGGCTGATGTTCATAAAATTGGACGAATCTTGGCCCATTTGAGTAATGATTTAAGCATTCTCAATCGGTACTTCGTGAACAATAGCAGTCATGTTAGGCCCATCGTATTGAATTTCCAAAAAGGCCAGAGCACTAAAGAAAGTAGACAAGTGTACTTATAATTTGAGCCTAGAAACAAATTTTTTGGTTGAACTGAATTTTGGAGAAGGGGTCCGATTTGACAGAGAATGTATGTAACACATGTATGTAACATAAATGTATTTACGGGGCATAAAACATTTATATCTCAACCTATAAATTTTTTTTCGAAATTGTAATTATCTAATTTAAGTCATATAACGATTATGAAATTAATATGCAGAATAAAACTTATACTTTGTCTACATGTAATTATGTAAAATATTTTTATTTGTTTATTGGATTAATTTCATATTGTGTGCGCTTTTGATGCAAGGTCTCATTACTGTTATTACCATTACATGTCATCTTATATCCTTCAACACCGCGGGGTATAATGCATTGTTAAGAACGCATCGAAAGCAAACGGATGCTTTAATGGTTCTCACTCAGAAACTCTCTGTTTTAACTCAATTACAACCTACCAAAGTAACTTTTCCATTATAGGCAACACAACACGTGCCACGCGCTTTTTCTACAGTAAAAGAAAATAATACTTTTTTTAAATAGAGTCACCAGAAAGATGACATGGAAATCAAATCTTTTGAATTGTTTTCTTCACTAATACACATATAAACTTTTGACCATGATTATTTTCAAGATCCAAGTTTTATTAATTATTAATCACTGAGAGAAAGGATTTTATTAATTTAACGAGTCATCAGTACCTTGATCGGTAAATATGTGACAACAAATTGGTTCATTGTAACTGCTGTTTGCTATAACAATCAATTATTAGTAATAAAAGTAAACTATAGACTTGAACTTATCTTTTGAATAGACTTTAGGATCATTTATATAGAAATCATAGATGATCGTGGGATTTTAAGTCGTAGGAAACTGACCAATCACAATCGAATATAGGAAGAATACTTGAATAGAATTAGTCACGTTTATAATTTTTGTGTGTGTGTGTATGTATATATGTGTGTGTGTGTGTGTGTGTGTGTGTGTGTGTGTGTGTGTGTGTGTGTGTGTGGGCTTTTTATTTGCTAGCGATACACTGAAAGAAAGATTGGTTGTTGCAATAATTTAGATAGTAAAATATGGTATAGCATTTTTATATGACTGCAGCAATCAGTTTTTGGTTGTAGCAGCAAATTTTTGTTAGCTTATCCGCAATATCAGTATATGATTTCGATAAGCTAACGCAACTAAAAATTTGCTGCTAAATATTTTACTATCTAAATTGTTGCAGCAACCAATCTTTTTTTTCAGTGTACTATTGATTATTTGTTACATTGATGAATAAAAAATAATTAATTTGCAATTGTAACTAATCGTTTTCTTAACAAATATTATGTTTGTTTCCCCTTGATTTGTTCTTATAACAAAATCATTTCTCTCAGTGATTCTTATTTTCTCAGGAATCATTAATTTTATTTTTAATAGTTTTCTTAATCTCTTAAAAAGCGAAAAAATATTTATTGAAATAATAAGATCTATGGAATGATTTCATCAATTACTTCACATGAAAAGTTTCATTATTTTTTATATTTTGCTATAAATCATAGCAATGTTTGTAACACTATCAAATTTAAGAAGAGCTTTGTGTTTTCTATAGTTAATATTTATTTTTTTACACATTGCTATTACATATTTGTTTATGCAACGCATAAAAAAATAATATCTCAGATATTACACTTCTATAATCCCACAAGTATAAAAAATTCATTAATTTGCCGTTTAATCATGTATTATTCAATTTGTAGCTAATATTTTGAACTTAGTTCGTATATATAAAAAGACTACAAAATAATTTTGCCGTAAATAAATGCACGCAGAACAACAATGAGCATAAATTTAAATTATCGAAGTCAATTATTCGTACAATTATTCGAGAGAAGTTATAAAACGCGATATGCTTTGAAAGTTTACCAAATTTACATTAACGGAGTTTGAAGGAATTCATGAAGTGATAGATCGATTTGGCTCTATGAGCCAAAATAAATACAATGTTGTTAAGCCTGTACTTTCGGACGATATATTTTTTATGTATATTGTATTTGTACATTTGTAACAAAAAAATTGTATTTAAGCATATTAGAGATTTTTTCTGTGATCTAAAATACATAGACAACTTATTTTATCTTAATATATATTAAAAAATATATTAAGAAATATTTAAATATGTTAACTTTCTAATCAGTGAGTGTTTTCTCTTCAGTACTTAAGTACCATATTTAGATTAAGTACTAAACGAAAAAGCGATTGTTTCTCAACCGCGACAGATCGTGCAATTCCTCCAATAAATATTTTATTATAGACGTAATAATATATATCGATAAAGAGAATAGTGTGTTTATCGCATGGATATAAGTATCCTCTATGGAAAGTGATTATGGGTGATTATGGGCGCGGCTAACGCAAGAAAAGCACGTCTCGTGTAGGGGAGACCGGGGCTAATAGACTCATTTTTCAGTTTTGAATTTTTACAGACGAAATTAAGACTTATCGAAAAAATGAATTCTATATTAGTTACTACATACATTTGACTATCTAATAATATTTTAATAATAAGAGGAAATAACTAATATAAAAAAAAATGCATTTTTCTAATGCATTCCATCTGATTCAACTAACCCCGGGACCGGGGTAATTCGACTAAGATTATTAAAATAAAGATTAATGTATTTTAAGCTGCATCTTTGGCTATATATTAATAAAACTTTATAAAAATATATTTTAAACACAAACATTCGCTTCGCAGGACAAAACAATACTTCTTTTTGCAAAATTTGTTCATTTCGTGCAAAAACACGCCTAGTTTGCGAAATTGGACATGAGGGAACTAAACTTATAACATTTACCACTAAGAAAAATCTCTTTAAAAGAATAAAATTTTGAGTAAGTACTATAAGAGTCACTAAATGATCAAGACTTAGACTCACTAAATGAGTCATACAATTCCATACTGTGGTTAGTCTACTATTCTCAACCGTTCATTTTTTAAAAACATTAACAATATACGATAACAAAGACACATAAACAAAAAAAATCTGTTGGACTTTATTAAGTAAGAACTACACTTACTATATATCTAAGTAGAAATCAAATATCTCAGACAATCATATACGATTGTAAAACAAAAACTTTAAGAATAAAAATATTTACTTAGGTGTACGATTTTTTTAAATTGTGGCATAACTTCTATCGTAGATGTGTTCGCAACAAGATGTTACAGCAGACTTAGTAACAGTCACTGCTGCGTGCTCAGACACATTTACGCGTGTCTCACATGTTCTGTTTTTAATGTAGCCTCGATTATTCTACTTACCTCTATGTTCAACTGACCCCGGTCTCCCCTGAGGCATTCTTTTACAAATCGAACGGATTTTCGCGGGATTCACATTTTTTATTTGCTCCAAATTTTTTTTACGCGTTTCCTATATAAAATAAGCTGACACTTATTTTGGCAATTTTTTTTTAGTCAATCTTTTCTAAAATACGGAAGATTAAAGTTTTAAAAACTCGCCGATTATGCAATTCTTAAAATCGCAATAATTCTACTTCTATTTATCTTACAGAGTCCAAATTTTACTAATTTTAAGTATAAAGGAATTATCTACATTTAGTATTCATTATTATTATAATTGTTCTTAAACTTACGATTATTATAAACATTAAATAATTAAAATATTTAAAGTTATATTATTGCTCAAGGCCATCAAAACAAAGATTTAAAAAAAATATCATCATATTCCTCATTAAATTTTTTATAAAAATCATATTTTTTTAGAATAGTCATTTGATACTACCTGCGTGGAAGAAAATAATTTTCGCGGCGCGGTAGCGAGCGAGCGCTGCACAGTGTTACCGATCTGAATATAAGCGATCGAAAATAAAACTTTCAACTTTTTCATTGAAAACTAAATTTCTTGTAAAATAATCTCTACTTAGTGTGTAAAATTCTAGAAGTAACAATATTTTTCTCAAAAGAAAATATGAAGTTATAATTAACAATAAAATTCGAAAAAGATGCTTTATCTCTATACAGTTAAATTAATGAAATAATACGTTATTGAATAAGATATTTTAAACTAATAATATGTAAATTAAATTATTCTTTTAAAGTTAAATTACTATTAAATTTACTTTTAAATAATTATTTCAATAAAAACAATTAATTTTTTTATAATAAACATATATTTCAACTTTACAAAAAAAGGAATAAAAAATAACTCACAAATGAGGATGCATTATACACATTAAATAATGATTTTTTAATTTCTTTATAGAGGATCTGCAGAGACATGCAGAAGTATGAATTATTAATTCTTATGTACATTCACGCAAAATAAACGACGAAGTAAAAACGACCCTTTTCTTCAATGTTGAATAATTCGGTAAAAAAAAATCGTACAGAAGTCTATAAAAAAGCAAATTGAAGGTAAAGATTCACACTTTCGACTACTGTAAACCGCATTTTTGTGTGATTTTTACTTCACGCCATAGACATTTGTAAAGTTTGTACAAAATTTTTACATTTGAAGGGTATTTATTTGTGTCCATATAGCTCCATATAGGATCAGAGTCAGATTGAAATATCAATTACCAGTTTCGAAAATAGAGATTTCAAGCTTTGAAAGAGTTTTTTAAACATCTCGATGATTTTTCATTGAGTTATTTGAAAATATTAAAAATTTGTGCAAAAATTTAGTGTGAAAAAAACAGGCCACTAAATTTTTGCACAAATTTTTAATATTTTTAAATAGCAATAACTCAGTGAAAAATCATCGTAGCGAGATGTTTAAGAAGCCTTTTAATGCTTGAAATCTCTACTTTCGAAATTGGTAATTAATATTTCAATCTGACTGATCCTATATATGGAGCTATACGGACACAAATGGACCCGTCAAATGTGAAAATTTTGTACAAACTTTACAAATGTCTATGGCGTGAAGTAAAAATCACACAAAAATACGGTTTACAGTAATGAAAGTGGAAATTTTTATCTTCAATTTGCTTTTTTATAGACCTCTGTACGATTTTTTTTCACCGAGTTATTCAATATTGAAACAAAAAGTGTCGTTTTTGTTTCATTTTTTTTTGTGAGCTATATAAGAGTTAATAATTCTTACTTCTGCATGTCTCTGCAAATCCTCTATAAAAAAATTAAAAAATTATTATTTAATGTGTATAATGCATCCTCATTTGTGAGTTCTCTTTGATTCTTTTTTTTTTGTAAAGTCGAATTATATGTTTATTATAAAAAAATTAATTGTTTTATTGAAATAATTATTTAGTAGTAAATTTAACTTTAAATAATTTAACTTCAAAAAAATAATTTAATTTGCATATTATTAGTTTGAAATATCTTATTCAATGACTATTGATTATTTCATTAATTTAACCGTATGAAGATAAAGCATCTTTTTCGAATTTTATTGTTAATTATAATTTTATATTTTCTTTTGGGAAAAATACTGTTACTTCTAAAATTTTACACATTAAATAAAAATTATTTTACAAGAAATTTATTTTTCAATGAAAAAGTTGAAAATTTCATTTTCAATCGCCTATATTCAGATCGGTACCACTGTGCGCTGGCCGCTGAGTCCGCTTGTTGCAGTCGTAATGCACTCATCAGTAAGTGTGCGAAAGATTAAAAGAAATTTAAAAAAATATATGAAGACGCTCATATTATGTGAATATAATTAAATATAAACAAGGTCAATAATTGAGCTTTTTAAAGTTGAAGCATACTACACACAATTAAATCATATAAGGAATGATTTATATATCAATTTCGAAAAAATACATATAATACGTTTCGGAATCACCGATCTCTTTTCAGTTAATTAAGATACTAATGACAAGATTTATATGAGTCGGAGTGAGCTGTTAACAATGGACGTAAAGCACAGTTGGATGTTGCAATGTAACTTTCTTATTGGTCGCTGTTATGTATAGAAAGTCATATCAATAAAAAATGTGGTCAAAAAAGTATGCCAATAGGATTTTTTCTTTCTGATTTGAGTGCACGAGGTAATGTGATGTCCATGTCTCTTTTTGTCTCTTTGTTTAATGCACTGATCCTTTGTTGCTGTGCGAGATTTAATGACCTAATATTGATGAAGCTTTTTGAGAATCTATTTTAAAGACAGATACATTTTGTTTCGAACGTCTGCCTAGCTGGCTCCCCCACTTAACCAAATCTTAATAAAAAAATTATATAATAATACGTTATTTATAATACGTTAGCTAAAAAAAATTTTTTTTGTGGGGCTGAGTAGGCAGTCAGTCAGCCCTCCTCCACCCCCCTTCACCCGTTAAAAACAATCGATTTGGAAAATTAAATACAGGATTTATGCGCTATTTATGCGCTACTATCATATGCACATAATCTTAATTTTTGCGCTGCAATCCTTGGAACGAACAGTCATATTCACCTCTAAGTCATTTAAAATTGCAAAGTTAAATACTCTGACTATACAAAATAATGCTCTGATTTATGGGCTACTATTTTCAAGCACTTTCGATTTTTGCGCTGCAACCCTTAACCTCTGTTCACTCCAAGAGGGAAGTGCCTTAAAGATTGTAGCGCAAAAATTAAAATTGTGTGCATATGATAGCGCATAAATAGTGCATAAATCCTGTGTGTTTAATTTTCCAAATCGATGTTTTTAACGGATGAGGGGGGACTGACTGACTGCCCCCACAAAAAATTTTTTTTGGCTAAACGGAATGAGCGCAAAATTTTTTTCTTGCGGATATGGATAGCGCATAAATAACACATTATTATGAATAAGTTTCCGCCCATTGCAGAAAGATGTCGTTAGTAGCATTGCTCGTGTGTTTGATAGAACGGCAAGACATGTTTTTGAAAGGTGTGTGTCCAAACTTTGAGCCCAATAGATGGCATTCGTTCGAAGCGTAACAAAGAGTAACTTTTTTTGCGTTGAAGATGTCGGAATTTATTCCAAAAAAGCAACATTTGCGGGAAGTTTTACATTATTTTATTTTAAAGAAAAGTGCTGCGGAAACGCATCGTTTGCTCGTAGATATTTACGGTGAGCATGCTCCATCGAAAACTAGTTGTAAAGAATGGTTTCGGCGATTCAACAGTGGTGATTTTGACGTGCGTGACAAAGAACGCGAAGGTGCACTGAAAAAATTTGAAGATGCAGAATTGCAAGCATTACTCGAAGAAGATTCGTGTTTATCGCTCGATAGGTTGACAAAAGAGTTAAATGTTGATAGATCCACTGTTGGAAAACGTCTACACGCAATGGTGCAAAAAGAAGGAAATTGGGTGCCATACAAATTGAAAGAGAGAGACATGGAAAGACGTTTGGTCATCTGCGAGATGCTTCGTCAATGACAACAAAGGAAGGGTTTTCTACATCGTATCATAACTGGCGATGAAAAATGGATCTACTACGATAACCCTAAACGCTTGAAAGCATGGGTGATGCCAGGTGAACCAGGTCCATCAACGCCAAAACGAAATATCCATGCTTCGAAGATTATGTTGTGCATCTGGTGGGATCAAAGAGGTATTATATATTATTAGCTGCTCAAACCGTCCGAAACCATCACTGGCGATCGTTATCGGCTACAACTGATACGTTTAAACCAAGCTTTGAAAGAAAAACGACCGGAATGGGACAATAGGCACAACAAGCTGATTCTATTATATGACAACGCTAGGCCACACGTTCATTCACCGGACATTGCCCCTTCAGATTTCCATTTGTTCCGATCCATGCAGTCGGCCCTTTCTGGAGAAAGATTCGATTCAATTCTTATGAAGGTATCAAAAAATGGCTTGATGAATGGATCGCTTCAAAAGAACCAGATTTTTTCATTCGAGGAATCCGTTTATTACCGGAAAAGTGGGAGAAAGTTGTCGCTTCCGAAGGAGCACTTTGAATAAACTCACTACTACTACTTTGAATAAACTCACTTATATAGATTTGTTTAAATAAACATATCTTTTTCATTTAAAAAGGACGGAAACTTATTCCCATACCCAATATATAATTTTTTTATTAAGATTTGGTTAGTGGGGGGGAGGCAGCTAGGCAGACGTTCATTTTGATATATATATATATACAGGGTGCGTCACCAAAATCCGGACAAATCGAATTTCTTTAAACAAAATGTTTTTAATGAAAATTAAATATTACAAAAAATCCTTTTACATTTAGGCGATCCCTATAGAGCACAATTATTCGATGTATCCCCCATTAGCTTGAATGACTCTCCTCTATTCTCGGTTCACACACTGTAATGTAACGATGTCCATGCCGACGAATGCTGCCTCAATAGCGGTCCTTAATGATGTCACATTGGAATGTCGAGACTTGTTTGTGACTTGTTTGTTTCAATTACGCTCCATACGTAGTAGTCCAAGGGATTTAAATCTTGGCTGTCCAGAATTTCTTGAACCAAAACATATTGTCAATTTTGAATCAAATGAATCATATGAGCCGGTGCACTGTCCTGCTAAAAAACATATGACCTTTTAGATGCCACAGTTTCCATCCACGGCTTCACTACATACACAGAACGCGCAACGATTTCCTTGGGTCATCAGCGCTTGAGCCCTTTCAATGACTGCGGGGATTCTCGCGAGCATTTTTTCGAGTGACTCTTCCTCGCTGACATACTGGAACCTTCGTTGAACTGTTCTAAAGCTGTATATTTTGCCATAACGTCATAAATGGTTGATCTCGGGTATCCAAGAATCGAATTATTTCCGAATTATTAATTGCTGAGTGCCCAGTGCGAAGGCCTTCGGTGATCGCAGCTCTTCGATTATATTTTGCACTTGGTTTCAACATCGCGGCCATTTTGAGAATATGACTGTTTACTAGAAGCAGGCTTTCTCAGACGCCAACAACCTCTGGCGGAGGCACAATATAGCGGAAAATTTAAATTGAAATTTGTCCAGATTTTGGTGACATACCCTATATGTGTGTGTGTGTGTGTGCGTGCGTGCGTGTGCGTGTGCGTGTGCGTGTGCGTGTGCGTGTGTGTGTGTACTAATTCTGATATTATATATACTGATATGTATATATACTAATTCTGATTTTAAAAAAACTTACAAGAAAACAGGAACTCCATATTATGGTAGATGCGTCTACGCTTTCACGTTCAAATTCGAATGTGAAAAATCGTTTGGTAGTACAGACAAAGGAACTTTGATTTATTTGTTTTTGTTTTTATGAACAGACTCTAATAAGACAAGATATAATTTGTCCAAATTCTCAGTGTCTTTTTGCGAATTTATCCCCTCTATTTGCTCTTTTATGTATACCATTTCAGATATTTTTTTTTTATTATAATTTTCTATATCTAGAATTTATAACCGAATAGTTTAGCGAGAGAAAAAAAAGCATTAAGTTCGATAATATGAAGATAACATTTTACTATCGTTATGTTGATGACATCATTCTGACTGCTCCTATTGACAAGTTGATGACATTCTTACTACATTTAATAGTTTCCATGGCAGATTGCAATTTATGGTTGAGATTGAAGAGGAAGGTTGTTTGAGTTTTCTCGATCTTCTAATAAAAATTGAAAAATTAAATTATCATAGACTGATTCCAAAAGATATTCAGATCATTATCTTTCATTTTTCTCCAATCATCTTACATATCATAAAATTGGTGCCATTTTCAGATTGGTGGACAGAAATATTCTTCTCTCAATCCTATCTACAGAGTGCGTCACCAAAATCCGGACAAATTCCAATTTAAATTTTTCCGTTATATTGTGCCTCCGCCAGAGATTGTTGTTGGCGTCCGACCTAATGTTTCTAGTAAACAGTCATATTATCAAAATGACCGCGATGTTGAAATTAAGTGCGGAGTGTAATCGAAAGCCTTCGCGCAGGGAAATAATTCGGTTCTTTGGATACAGGAGATCAACCGTTTATGATGTTAGTAGTTGAAAGGGTCACAAACAAAGCATCCTAATGTGACGTCATGCAGGGCCGCTGTTGAGGCAGCATTCGTCGGCATTACAGCGTGCGTGCGAACGCTTCAGATCGAGAATAGAGGCCGTCATTCAAGTTAATGGAGGATATATCGAATAATTGTGCTCTACAAGGATCCCCCAAGTACCATGTAAAAGGATTTTTTGCAATATTTAATTTTTCATTAAAAACATTTTATTGAAATTGTTCGGTTTGTCCGGATTTTGGTGACGCACTCTGTATATCACCAAAAGAATTTAGAGTTAATAATTAACACACTTATGGACAATGGTTCCTTTAAATTTTATTTTTAATAACATGAATAAAAGAGTTAAATATTTAATCGACAACAAATTAAATAAGTTTACAAAGAATAAAATTAAAAATGATGTCACAATTCCGATTCCAATTTAAAAAAAAAATTTTTTTTGTTTTACTGTTCATTCCAAATTTACCAATACCATCACGTCTTTCATCAATAAGTTCACATTCACAATAGGATACAGATGTTTAAATAAACTAAATTTGTTCATTATAAAGTATATAAAGATCGATTAAACAAGCCTCGCTCTCAGAACGTGTATAAAATAAAAATTGCAATAATTGCGAGGCCTCATAAGACAGATAAAAAAACAACTAAGAACACAAATGAATAAATTTAAACTGTGATCAATTTCATAATTACTGATGTTATTAAACTCGATTAAAGATGCGTGTAGTCAATAATAATTTTATTATAATCATTATTTTATCTAATTATAATAAATGAAAGTTGATTATTTTTTAATAAAGATAAAAACTTTTATAAAAATAAAGATAAAAACTTTTTATGGTGACACTTCGAAAAAGCAAACACGATGATTACTTTGGATTAAAATGACCCGACTTATCTTTAAAGTATTAAAATCAATTATTAGTTCCAATGATTTAAAAAAATTACAGTATATAATTTTATCCTTTAAGAAAATGGAACAATGGCGTTTTAGTGAAAAATTTAATTTTAACACTAAAAAAAAATCACAACTTTTTAAATTTATAATATTTTCAAATGCAATTTTAACCTAGTACTCTTGAGATGATGTACTTTAAAAAAAAATAATATGATTACAAGCATTTCAAAAAAGATATTTATTTTGGAGGTAGAAGATGGACGGTTTTTAGGTGTAAAAAAAATATTAAATTCGGTTAAGAGACTATTTATTAATGGTTTAATTTAATTAAGTTATTATTAATGTAAAAATTATTATTATTATTAATACTGAAGGTAAATATAAATGAAAAACGTAAAATACAAAAAATACATAGAAAACGTTACTCTTCGCTACTGCAATCTCAGTACACAAATACAGTCTGCTCTCTAAATCTGGATCAGTGGATAATCACTGATTCAATGCCAAATATATATACTGTTAATTAATGAATAAAATGTGTTATCCCTAACTTATAGCGAATAACCTTGCTTCAATAGGGTAACTCCGGCAAATACGCTGCGCTGAGATTTATGTCACAGAACTCAAAAAAAAATAGGAGTGGATTTTATTTTTAATTTTCCCGCAATTATTCTGTTACATGTCATTATATTAATATTGTGTTATGATTTAGTTTCTAACTGTCAATATTAATGAAATAATTGTGAGTTGAATCAATTTATCACTATAATAAATAGCGTCATCATAAATTATAATCTACATATTATAAAATGACTGTAGAGCGCTAAAAAACTTAGTGATTATTTCGTGATAAGTGTAGAGCAATAGTAAAGCGTTGTATAGAAAAATACAAGTACTTTACTTTTGTATTCTTTGTTTAGTTTATTGTCTTGAATATCCCATCTGTTTGAGACATACGGTATTTTTAATGGGCGGGATTTATGCCCAAAACATATAAAGTGCTCAGGTTAGATTCAGTGCATTAAATGCAATAAACACGAAATATGGAATAACACTTGTAATATGTAGGAAGAATGTAATTATTATCTATTATTTCATATACATATTTATTATTCTTAATCAAACTGTAAACATATTTTATAAGTTATTCATTTTACATCTTATTTATAAGCATTATTTGTAAATTTTTCATGAGCTGTATCCCCCCTCTCTCTATGAGTAGCCATATATTCTATCCCTATGGGATATATGTTAAAAATGCAAGGGTTTCAAAAAGTTTTTTTTAAATAAAAAAAACGAAAAATAAGTCTTTCGTATTTCTAATATTTTTTTCATAATAGTTGACAGTACAAAGTTTTTACTGATATAGTTCATTTATCTTAAAAAGAATAAATAATACTTAATAAATTAAGTTTTGTTAGATGCGGCGTATATATCGGAATTACCTTAAGTGTAGCGCATCCAACGTATATGATAAGACTAGAATTACAATGTGCTAGAACGTGTAAATATCGGTATTTTAACTATACAGGATGTCCCAGTAACTCTGTTACAAGATAATATCTCCGTTACCGTTAATAATACGCGAAAACGCCTAAGGAAGAAATTGTTTGGTTCGAAGGGATACACATTATGGTGGAAATTATTTCTTTCTCAAGGCCATATTTTAAGAACCTTCAAGGTTATCGATATTTTTTTAAATAGGATATATATTATATTTTTATCATTATAGTGTAATAGCTGAGGTCAAGATGAATCTAATGGCCTATAATATCATGATCTTCACATGACCTTGAGAATGAAAAATTCAGAAATTTTGAAGAATGGGTGTGAATAATGAAATAAGTACAATAGAAAGTTTGGTTTAGGAAAATTTATTGTAATAAGTGCTCAAAATTGTTTTCATGGACTTTTAAACATTTGTTAATTCAAGTATTAAATGGACATCGCACATCTATGAACATTTGGGATGTTACAGCAGCACAAACTTGTCGAATTCTTTTTTTTATGTCATCACATGTCGTAGGCTTTGTCGAAAAAACTTTCTCTTTGATAAAACCTTATAGAAAGAAATCTAAGGGATTAGTATCAGGAGAATGTGGCGGCCAAGGGGTCAGACTTTCTCTTCCTATCCATTTAATTGGATATAAAATATTTAACGCATTGCTCGAAGAACGAGCATAATGGCAGTGCACCATCTTGTTGAAAACCACATAACCAGACGTAAGGATAGGGGAACATATCTAATAATGACGGAAGTATATTAAGCAAGAAATTTGTGTACGTATTGCCATTAAGAATCGTGTAAAAAAAAATGTGGTCCAATTATATAGTCACTCAAAATACCACACCATACATTTAACGACCAACGGTGTTGAAACTGCACAGTTTGCATTTACCTAGGATTTACTGGAGACCAGTAATATTGTGTTGATTCACAGCTTCAATATTATTAAATGTAGCTTGGTCTGAAAAAAGTATTTTTGATAGGAATGCATCTTTCCGAGTTGATTTTTCTTGTATCCAATTACAAAAATTTACTCTCTGGATAAAATCATTTCCATTCATTTCTTGATATAAAGAGATGTGATATGGGTGCATTTGATTATTATATAAAATCCTTGAAATAGAAGATTTACTGATATTATTATCTCAACTTAATTGTCTAATAGGTGTGGATTTGCTGCAATTGCTGCCAAAACATTGATAGCATTAAATAATATTCTTGAGACTTCCACGGGTGCTTTCTATATAAAGATTATGCGTTTCGCGGATTTCCTCCGTGTCCAGATCCATTCTTGGAATGCCAACGTTTCGTGAACCTTGCAGTCCACTTCATCAGGGCGAGGAGCAGCCTGATACTGAGCTGTTCCTCCGGGTCGTTCCTTTTTTATATTACGCTACTTATTGGAACGGTAAAGGGGACAAAAGAGAGTGTTAGGGTGTTTTTGTATCTCTATGACTTCTCTATGGCTTCTCTTTCTTGGTTTTAATCAAAACAATCAATAAACAAGACTACGGTCTCTGACAAACAAATCCTAGGTGAATACAAACTGTGCAGTTTCAACATCGTTGGTCGTTAAATATATGGTGTGGTATTTTGGGTGACTATCTAATTAGACCACATTTTTTTTACACTCTTTATGGCAATACGTACACAAATTTCTTGCTTAATACATTTCCGTCATTATTAGAAGATATTCCCCTATTTTTATATCTGATTATGTGGTTTCAACAAGAGGGTGCAGCGCCACATTACGCTCGTTCTTCTTACAATGCATTAAATATTTTATATCTAAATAAATGGATAGGAAGAGGAAGACTGACCCTTTCGCCATTTGTTCTCTTGATATTAATCCCCTAGACTTCTTTCTATGGAGCTTTATCAAAAAGAAAGTTTTTTCGACAAAACCTACGATATGTGACGACATAAAAGAAAGAATTCAACAAGCTTGTAACCTCAAATGTTCGCAGATGTGTGACGTTTAATACTTGAATTAACAAATGTTTAGGAGTCCGTGGACAATTTTTAGCACTTATTACAATAAAT
The DNA here is from genome assembly GCA_017607545.1 of Acromyrmex charruanus. Lineage (NCBI taxonomy): Eukaryota > Metazoa > Arthropoda > Insecta > Hymenoptera > Formicidae > Acromyrmex > Acromyrmex charruanus. The sequence continues at coordinate 408,358 of JAANIC010005572.1, read as the reverse complement.
TTTCCTATGCCAAACTTTCTATTGTACTTATTTCATTATTCGCCATTTCTCAAAATTTCTGAATTTTTCATTCTCAAGATCACATGAATGGTATCATAGGCCATTGGATTCGTCTTGACCTCAGTTATTACGCTATAATGATAAAAATATGTAGTCCTATTTAAAAAAAAATATTGATGACCTTGAAGACTCTCAAAATATAACCTTGAGAAGGAAATATAATTCCTACCATAATGTGTGTCCCTTCGAACCAAACAATTTCTTCCTTAGGCATTTTTGCATATCATTAACGGTAACAGAGATATTGCTTTATAATAGAGTTACTGGGACACCCTATATAATGCTCAAATTTTTTTTTATAAATAAATTTCACTGATTATCCATTGCTAAATGTGCTAGTATGATGCTGATAATTCAGTACCAGAAATATTCTTCAGTAGAATTATCCACTGATTCAGATTTAGAGAGTATGTTTATCACATAAAAATAGGTCGTAGACATGACGGACATTTTTTCCTCATCGGTTTTTTTATCCTTACTTGAAGGACTTAATCCATATCTTACTTATTTTTGCAATTTAATGCAAAAATATATTAATATATTAATAAAAATATATTAATTTAATGCAAAAATATATTAATAAATCATAAATTTTTTTAACGAAAACGACGTGTTGGTCACACTTATAAACATTTTGATCCGAGAAAAAACCGCTTTTGGCATGAATAGCTGCTAGACGCATATTAACAGTCCAATTAAAGAACTAAGCATCTCTATCGATAGTTGAAGCTTCAGACCTCCAGTCGATGATAAGTACGCGTCATTATGATGCCAGGAAGATTCTGAAATCTAGCTGAAAGATGATGCTTGGGTCCAAAAGGACCATGAAGAATTAAATTTTTTTAGTCTCTCGCACACTTAAGAGTGATTTACACGGAGACTTTATTCGTTAGAAGCCGCGTCTAGTGACGTCATTAATTCGCTAGCAAATTCTCTCGACTCTGCTGCTATTCGCTTGAAGCAAGCTTCTTAATTCGTCAACGAATTCGCTGATGAAAAGCTTTTTGTACACACTTGATTTTTATTCGCTAGCGTCTAAAATTTTGAAGTCGCAGCGTCAAGTAGTCGCTAGTCATCGAGCAAATAATTGGTCACAAAGCACAACAGCGCTCGAAATATGTCATTCGATGACATAATTATTCTCTGATGCTTATAATCTGAGTGGCCGAGGCGTTTCGGAAAAATTCGTCTTTTCACGCTGACGACTTAAAAATTCGCTCTGGAGGAGCAACAAGAAACTAGCGACAAGCCAGTGACAAGCTAGCGACAAGCATCGAAAGCGGTATTCGCCGCGATTATACGTTATAAGAACAAATCTACGTCTAGAAGAAGTTTTTAGTAGCGAATTCGCTATAACGTCACTAGACGCGGCTTCTAACGAATAAAAGTCGCCCAATGTAAATCGCGCTTTACTGACGGATATAAATGGTGACGAAGCGGACTCAGTGGCCAACGCCCGGCAAAAAAATACGATTTTTATAGAAAATTTAATGAAGAATACGATGATATTTTATTTAAATTTTTATTTTGGTGACCTTGGGCAGTAAAATGACTTTAAATATTTTAATTGTTTATAATAATCATAATTTAACAACAATTATAGTAATAATGAATATGTAAATGTAGATAATTCTTTTATTTAAAATGAGCACTATTTGGACTGTATAGTATAAATAGAAGTGGAGTTTTGTCGCGATTTTAAGAAGTGCATAAACGGCAAGTTTTTAAAATCTTTCGTATTTTCGAAAATATACTGATAAAAAAAAATTGCAAAAATATATATCGATTTATTTTATATAAGAAAAGTGTAAAAAAATTTTGTAGTAAATTAAAAATGTTACCTCATATTATTGTAAGTGCTCGATTTGTAAAAGAATACTTCATATTGGAATCTATTACGAGAGGCACTATTTTTTATGGAGAGGGAAGGTGAAATACTTTGTGTATACACAATGCTGTATTATAGGATTAACGAGCGGTTGCCTATCGAGACCAACATAATAAATTAAAATGAGTTTTAAATCCATCACTGATGCTGTTTACAATTTTATAACAGCGGTTCCATTAAATTATTTTATAAATGAAATCACGATAATAATTTTTTATTTAATTTTTTTATTTACAAAAGCAAAAGCAAAAGTGATCATTTTTGTTTCAACGTTCAATAACTCGGTGAAAAAAAATCGTGCAACATTCAATAAAAAGCAAATTGAAGATAAAGATTCACTCTTTTCGATTGCTACTCGTATAAATTGCAATTTTATAATTTTTAGTTCACGCCATAGATCTTTGTAAAAATTTTGGATTTAACGGATATCCATTTAGTAAGTCCGTAAAGGATCAGTCAGATTGAAATGTCAATTACCAATTTTAAAAATAAAGCTTTAAGCAATTTTAAGCTTTCAAATGCTTTTTTGATTTTTTATCTACGACAATTTTTCATCGAGTTACGGTATTTTGGATGTTGCACCATTTTGAATATGTTCGAAAGTATTTTTTATTTTTTGTGGAGTAGTGTATAATATCGCAATGCTGAATTCAAACAGTTATCTTTTTAGAACGAAGTATAAATAAAAAAACAGTTTTGAAATTTGTAAATATTTAAAGCATATGCTTTAATCTATTAATATTCTTTTACGTGAAATTTTCACATAAAGAAATATGATATAAACAAATTATATTTCTAAAATAATGTTAGTAGACTCGCACACACTTTCCGTAACAGGAATCGTAAGAATTAGCCAATCAACAATTTTCGAAAATTTTCATCTCTGATTGGTTAACTTTTACGGTTACTGTTATGGAAAGTGTGTGCAGACCTTCTCATTTAATCTTTAAGATAATGCAATTTAATTTTTATATAAAGTTTGTATATTGTGTTTCCAAGTTGATATTAAATAGAGTTGGATTTTTAAATTAATAACAATTGAACTATTATATCGCAATAAACTTATTCGATATTATATTAACTCGGAATGTCATTGGAATGTGTTAGTTCGGAAATCAAATATCAAGGAAGATCATAAGGAGATGCAATACGTTACGCTCCATCATAGCTTATTATCACCCTCACCCTCTGAACATCGGCTTGCGCCACCAATTAGTTACGTATGCGACTGGTGTACAACATCATTAATTTGCTCCAATTCTCCAATTTGCTGATTCCTCTTTCCCATTTCCATTCCTCTGTGCATTCAATTTCATTGTGAGATATAACGTGCGTGTGAATAACGATCCCACATTTCTGCATTATTATATTCAATCGTCTTTCCAAGGGTAAAGAAAAAAGGAAAAAAAACATCCCGTCGCGTTACAGACTGTTCGCAGTCCGAGTATAAATGTGAAACCAACGCCTTATTTCTCAGACTCCCCGGTATCCCTCGGATCAGCAGGCTCGCCGCAGGGGAACCCGACGACGGACGCACCTTCACCCATAAACTTTCCTGCTCCAGGGGAGAGCATGGCCGACACCTCAACTCTGTCGCCGGAAACGAACATGCCGAGCTCGCCGGGTTGCCAGATCAGAGTAACGAGCGAGTACAACCTGCTGGGCAGCCCGAGTCCAGGACCACCACGAGGAGACTCCCTTCGTGGTATCGGCAGCAGTGATGGCGGAGGTGGAAGAGGAAACGGTCAAGAGGGTCGCGACGCGGGATGCTCGGATCGTGCGTCGCCTGACTCGGTCTTCCCGGATGCCGGTTCGATGATGAGCTTCAGGGTCTCCGATGAGCAACAACAGCAACATCATCAGCAATCACAGCAGCAGCATCAGCAACAACAACAACGCTCCATCACCCCCGTACAGATCAAAACGTCGCCGTACTCGCCAATTCCAGCAGTCTCATCGACTCCGATTGCCCAGGATGCCTCCTCGAGGAGTGACAGCCCGGACTTAAAGGGCGACCTATCATCCGTCCAGACCAAGGAAGAATCCGACAATTCGGTCTTCGATGGAGGTGGGGGCGGTAGTAGTGCCGGTGGCAGTGGTGTCGGTGGTCGTTCAGAAGCCTCCAACCAACCTAGTCACCGGAATAGCCCGTCATCTCAATTCAACTTGAACCTGAACATTAGTCCCGGCGCAGTTGGTTCAGCCAGACCACACGGATCCCTGCAACAGCAACACTCACCACCGGCGCCACCAAGATCACGCGCACCCCCGGTACCACCGCATCTGTTAGTGGCTCATCATCAATTTTGGTCTCAGAACACTACTAGCGTACAGGGATTCGCTACGCAGAGGCTACTCAACGGTGTCATCAGCAGTGCCGTTAGTTACGGTGGGCAGAATGCAACAACTGTCTCCACCAGTTCCAGCGGTACCAATGTCAGCTGTGTCTCTACCGGTGCTACCACCACGGCAACCTCATGTAAGTCCTGCATTTTTTATTAAATCAAGCACTTTTCACATTAAATTTATTTAACGATTTATCCTTTCATACCTAATCATTAACTATTTTGAATCGGCCATGTTGTGAGGAAGCGTTATTCATAATTTTTAAATATAATTTTTAAATAACATGCAATAATATTTATAATAAACGTATCCTTCTAACAAAGAAGTATCTAATATAAATTTCCTCGTCGATTCGTCATTTAGGTCCAATGATCGGAAATTATTACATCTTACAATTAGTATTAGTTATGAAAATCACAAAGAATATCCATAGAATTTAGTTTAAACCTCAGTTACTTTTTGACTTTGATAAAAAATACGGTAAATATCCGTTTTAGGTGATACCTCACCGATTTCAATGTCCTTCAGATATATTGTAGGGAAAAGTGTCCTGAGTGATTCCTCACAAGAATTAAGTGGGGGACAGCATTGGCTTAAGAGATAGTAAATAAAAGTTCTATAATATACAGACGATAACATTGGCATAAGCGACATCCATCCCATCTCCCCTCTGCTTAGGGGCATACAACTTCCACGCGAAACGACTCCCATCCTACCTCCCCCTTGCTTAGGGACGCACGACTTCCATGCAAAACGACTCTTACCTTACCTCCCTCCTGCCAAGGGGGGGCACGATTCTCCGAGATTAACGATATTTATTTGGAAAGTCATACGCCCTGAAGCAGGAAGGAAGGTGCGAGTCGCTTTGCGTGGAAGTCGTACGTCCCTAAGCAGGAGGGGAGGTAGGAGTCGCTTCGTGTAGAAATCGAGCGCTCGAAGCAGGGGAAGGTGGACTGAAAGTTGCTTTGCGTGGAAAGTCATACGCCATGACTTTATTATGAAACTTTAAGTTATATTTTCTAAACCAATGCCGTCCCCCACTTAATTCTTGTGGGGAATCACTCACAACACTTTTTCCTACAACATATTTAAAGAATATTAAAATCGGTGAAGATCACCTAAAACTGGATATTTATCAAGAATACTATTACAACAGAATAAAACACTATTTTCATTCGCTTTTTCTACGATTACACGTGATAAATATAAAGTATGTTTAAGATCAAAGGTAGTACAGAGAGGGAAGTCTTCAGGGGGTATTCTAATCTAGAAGCCGAATTTTTATGCTAATTTTGCGAATTTTTTAAAAATATAATATAAAACTTTTGGAGATGAAATTTTTTTCTACTTATTTATACATATTTGAAGTATGTCTCAGAATTTTTTTATTAAAAAGTAATTATAAATATGCATTGTATAAAATATTAAATAAAGTGATGAAAAAGAAATAAATCCATGGCTCCTACGATTCTAATTCTTCTGTTCATCTGAAACAAAAACCAAAGAAATTCTTAATTCTTAATTAGTACGAGTTTAGCTATAGCAGATATCAGAACGAAAATAAAAATACTGAAAATTAAAAAATGACATCATTGAAAATCAAGATTCGATTTTTGCCATTTTTTTCATCAAAATGGTTGTAAAAATTACAAAAAAAAATATTTCGACTTGATTGTGGTAGGGACTATAGCCACACATGTATATGCTGAAGATGTGTGTACATACTCGACTCGATTAGTCAACTGGTTTTCGAGATATTATGGGAGATATCACCAATTTATATCGAGATATTACCAATTTGAAAAACTTGATTTCGAGAAAAAGGCGTTTCATCAAAAAAATATTTTGTACTGATTATATAGAGATAATTTTACTTACAATCAATTAACTAGTCAGAGGCCATAGAGGAAACTTTCTTCTTGCTCACAGAAATCCTGCAGAAGTTCTCTTTCTTTTCTACGACTTGTTTTTTTCTCTTTAGAGAAAGAAGTCAGTTAAACGAGCGAATGATACGAGCTTCGTCCCGGGAGTTTGCGTACATCTCCGCTTGCTGATCAATAGCCATTCCTATTACACTCATAACTTTTAAAATTGGTATAATATATACGAACTCGATTAAATTTCTCATCTTTTTTTATCCATTTTTAATATTTTGCATGTAAATTTGCGTCCGCTCGCTTCAATGTTCAAAGCTATACTAAATTGAGAAAACAAATGTTCCTTCACAGAAAAGTCGAACTCGATCGTTAGACCCTTTAAGCTTTTTCATGCTAACTCGACGCTCATTTTCACTTCAAAATAAGTCATGTGATCAAAATTGATGCTTGATATTCGTCAATTTTGATCACATGATCTGTTTGACGCTCGAATCGCGTGTCAAGTGTCAAAGCTGAACTCAGCTTGAACTTTAGCGTTTTCGATCACGTGATCAGTTTGACGCTCGAATCGAGCGTCAAGCGTCAGCATGAAAGTGCAGCCTTAGAAAGATCCCACTCCAAATATACGACTTTCTAAGAATAACGGTTTTCTGACCTTAGCCGAAATAAAAATGTCAATTAATAATGCTTTATTATACGCCGCGTGATCCGAGCGTCGAAAACGAGCCGGAGACCGCTCCCTATCAGGTGCTACGTATAACTTTGCGAATCGAGCTAATTCCTTTTGCAGACATATTTTCTATACCAAATATTTGTAAAATATGTAAAAAAAAATCGATTTTTTTACTTGCTACACTGGAATACCCCCCTTCCCCCCTTAAAGATGCAACAATTATATAAATAGATTATTCAGGCATTGTACAAATTGTACAAACACATTGTAACAATCGATCATTGATGATTTATTTCAGGTGAAGGTATGAAACCACCGGCGCAGAGAGCAGCGCCAGCACCACCGCGGCCCCCGCCCACGGTGTTAATGGGTGAGATCGGCGGCGTCCGTACGATGATATGGTCAGCCCCGCCGTTGGATCCGGTACCACCACCAGCAGCATCCTGGTCTGCTACAGCGGCAGCGACCGCCTCGTGCTCTTCGTCGGAGGAGTCGGCTGCCCAGCTGTTGCTGAACCTTGGCCAGGAATCCAGGGGTAAACCACCCTCGTCCCCCGCGGTCACGTACTCATCCGCCGTCGGACCGCCGCTCAACATGGAGAGGCTGTGGGCCGGCGATCTGACGCAACTGCCGGCCGCGCAACAGATGCAGGCGCTGAATCTCACGGCGTCCGGTTCCGTCGCGCAACCGTGGGTTAGCAATGGCGGTACTGTTGTCAAATCTGAGGCGGCCTCGCAATCCATATCGGTGGCACCGCCTGCGCCTCCTTTACCGCCTCAGGAGAACGAAGAAGATGAAACGCCTATGATATGCATGATCTGTGAGGACAAGGCGACCGGCTTGCACTACGGTATCATCACGTGCGAAGGGTGAGTACCTTTAGCTTACGAAATTAAATATAGTTAATCCTTTCACGTATATATATATCGCACATTTGCCGGAACAATGACATAACTCAAAAAATCAGGCTTTCCAGAAAACTTTGAATATTGCGTTTGAATGTTTTCAATTATTAAATTGTGTATGTGTGTGTTTTGTAATATTATTTTTTAAATGCAAATTTATTTATAACAATTGATTATAAAAGTCTATTAAGCCTTTTCTTTCTAGAATTACTCAATAATAACTGAGATGAGACACTTTTAAGCAAAAATTGACAGAATGCTATTTATAATGCAATATTGATATAATTGTTTTCTTGTGATGAGTTTTAACAGTTATGTTGCTCTGTCGGAATAAAGAATTTTAGGGGCTCTTCTTAATTATTTAAATTAATTCTTAATTAATGTAAACGATTAAAAATGACAATTTTTAAGTTATGTCATTATTCTGGCATTTCTGACAAATGAGCGACTAGAGTAGTAGAGTATAGGTATGGTTGTATTCCAAAATTTACTGACAGTACTGAAAATCTACAGTTCACGTTACGTATACTATAAATTTTCAGTACTGGCAGTAAATTTTGGAACAGCCGACATATAATTGTTATTCCGACATATACGAATCATTATTCCCAGATCTCACCACATACAGAATGTATCAAAAAGGTCAAGATATTTGAATATCTCGGAAAATATAAGTTTTATAGAAAAGTGTTTCAGAACAAAAGTTATAGGGTTTAAAAAGATTGGTCTAATTACTGATCTTATTAGTTTGACCTTGGGTAATGTTGCCAAGGTCAAGTCAAGGTCACATCGATTTTTTTAAATGGAACACCCTATTTTTGATTCCAGAATCTAATAGTTGGTGTCAAGAGCTTTTCAAAACACTATAATAAAGTTATTTTTCATAAACTACTTTTCGAGTTATATAGTTTGAAAATTACAGTATTGCCTTTGCATTAGCATTACGCAAGATGTCCAACCGACGCTTAAAATCTCTTGAATGTTGTTCAGAATCATGTTCTGAATAACATTCGTTAACATTCGTTAATAACATTCGTTAAGGTTCATTGGAAATTGTTTTTCTTATTTTCATTTTTACGTAAAAATGAATTTTCAGTGTAAAAATTTATCCATTTAAAAAACCTTGATCTGACCTTAGCGGCGCTACCCAATGTCAAACTGATCAGATCAGTAAATAGATCTTTTTGTACCCTATAACTTTTGTCTGAAACATTTTTCTGTAAAACTTATATTTTTCAAGATATTCAGGGTGTCCCAAAAAGGTTGAGATCACTCTGTATGTCATGCCTTTAACATTATGTTTATCAACCTTACTATTTTATTTTTTCGAATTTGTTTTATTGAATATATATTTTGTAATGTGTTCAGAATATTTTAAATTCATAATTATCTTATGCGACTAATCAAAAATTAATTATTGATTAAAATATAAAATATAAAAGAATTTCATATA
>JAANIC010005572.1:380729-399148 GCA_017607545.1 Acromyrmex charruanus | reverse complement strand
TACCTATATATATATATATATATATATATATATATATATATTATATATAAATTTTTGAAAATATAATTAAATATGGTAATTACATCAATGTTATTTGCTAATTTTTTTAATTTTTCTAAGTTTTAATTTTTCTTAAAATTTGTTCTTATCAATAGAAATTTATAATATATAGTCGGAAACATATAGTTGATCGCAAACGTACGTAACCTGCAAAATATTTTGCAATTATTTTGCACAAACTATGTGTGTATAAGACGTTTTGAATTAAATTTACGAATTAATAGTAATTCATATGAACTCGAGGAAAGCAAAGTAATAACACTCCATTTACTACAAATACCAGTACTTTGTTAATGATAATTCCACTCCCGTGACAGTAATGATGCATTCTCGCGTAGAACGCGATTGAATCGCTAATGAGATTGGTTAACTAGGATAGGGACTTATACGTATATATGCGTAAATTTTCTGAGTGATGCGTTATAGTCTAAGAACGATATTGACCGATATTTACTTAATTAGAATTAATTATATCTGTGTAATATATAGTCGGAATCATGTGGTTGATCGCAAATGTACGTAACCTTCGCTTTTGCCACCTTCGACCTTTACCAATATTCAAGGAAGCATTCGAGAAAGCGCCTAATTACGTTTCACTGATGAGAAATGTTGAGTTTTGAGTAAACTATTTCCAGAGAGCGCACTATCAATCTGTTTACACGGAAAAGTTCGTACGTAGGAGAGATGAAGATTTGTTTTCCTAATATCTATAATATCGTTACTATTTATCTTCTTAAAGTTTAAGTAATTTAACCCATTTCGAAATGACTCGAAGCAAGAAGACTCGAGTATGCTAGAAAGCATCTTTTTTCATCGACAAAAAAGATGATTATAAACGTACTAAATAATATTTTGTAATGTGAGTTATATATTGTATATGAATTATTATAGTGTACAAATATAATTTATCATCCGATTTATAAAATTTTTTAATATTTTAAATTAAATGAAAGTAATCACAAAAAAAACAAAATGTTATATGGACAAACGAATTTAGATTTAATTTGTTAAATATAAATTTAAATAAATTTCAACAAATTAAAAAAAATACTTGAGTGCGTCAATGATGTTTCATTAGCAGAAAAGAAATTTTATGGATTTTTCCACATAATTAAAGAAATTGTATATTCTATTATATACGCGTGATATTTTTTTTTTATTATGCGCTTCAGCTTTAATTCTCAAAATATTAAGATGGTTCTTTAGTAAATCGAATTACCATAGAAACATTTTATATAATGAAGTTGAAGTATCGAAATTAACGTGTACAAAATTCTACGGTAGGTTAACGATGAAATAAAAGAGAAAAAAATGATGAGTTGAAAATGTTACCTTTCACATCTTAGAACATCCGTACTGGAAGAGCTATACCGCATCTGGTCCAAAAAGGATAAAATCTAATTCTCTTTGATCTGACCAATGTAATAGAAGTGTCTCCAATATCTGTCCTTGTCTGAAAACTTGTTTACTGCGCGCTTGTGCGTGATTTATATGCGAGCTATGAACACATGTATGTATGTACGTATATATGTATGTTTTAAGGTGAGAGAGAGTACAACACTCTTAACACTATATAATAATAATCGACGCATGCGCATTACGGTGAAGAATTCAGACAAGGACCGTCGACAGTCACCCAGTGATGCATATTTGGCCTCGGACTGCTCGGACATCTCAGAGAATCAGCCCCTCTATTTTTAATCTATCAATTGACGCTTTCTACTAACCGAACACGGTGTCAATTGGTGGAACAAAAATGGAGGGGTTGATTTACTGAGATGCCCGGGGCCAAATGTGCATCATCACTGCAGTCATGGTGGAATTAGACAAAGTATTGTATTGCGCATAAAGATGGCGGCACGACCAATAAAAAATCGCTCTTAAATGCTAGCACTTTCATAAAAAATAAATAAAAATAATCATATATATATATATATATATATATATATATATATAAACTATTATAAACTAAACTAAAAACTAATAAAAACTAAATAATAATATATTGTATAAAAACTCGAAAATATAAAATCGAATCATCAAACGTTCATGCACGCAGAAAAATGTATACGTAAGTAATAATGACTTCTTCCAAGTATTTCAAAAGTTCATATAAAATCCATTGTACCGCAAATCCATTGTAAGTTTATCATAAGCATCCAGTTTATTCAAAATATATTCTGAATTCTAGAAAATTTAATACTTCTCAATCAAGAATATTTAATTAAATCAAAAATTCGATTTACTTAAGAAGAATTCTTCCTTTACTTGAATCAAATATCATATTTACTTGTAATATGAAAATTACAATTATATCTTAATGAAAAAAATAATTCTTTTGTTATTATTGCTTTTTATTTTTACTTTTTAATTTAATTTATATTTTTATTGTTTCGCATACTCATATTCTGTCTTATTAACTACAAGTAATTATTGAAAAACGTATCGCCGGCAAGATTTGAACCTACGATCCTTAGAATGGTAAGCCTAATACATTTACGCTGAGCTAATCGCCACGCTTGTGATCGAGTCATTGCCAACGGTATATTTCCTACTGTAACTATTTTTAATTTCATGATGACAGTTTCATATTATTATTTGATGAGGTTACATGAAAACGAAATAATATGCTGGTATTTATTTCAAAATTAATTCAAAATAATTAAGATAAATATTATATACAAAAACACCATTATGGAATATAAAAGTCATGTTGCATTATATTGCATGCACAATTTGATCCCAAAATAAATATTTATTTAAATTGAAAATATGAATTACTTCAAACAAGAAAAAAATTTCTTGTTTCTAAACTAGTTTCGCTTTTCCTAAATCTGTTGTATAGAATTGAAAGAAATATACCAAATTTTTCTGACTAAATAAATCTTCTTACATCAATATATTATTAAATATTCAAGTTAATCAAATCTGACTTTTCTTCGATAAAATTTTATAATATACTTCAAAAGAGAATAAATTCTTATTTTGAGTACATGACATTGAATATTTCTAAAACTTGGGATGAATACATTTTAAGATTACTAGCTAGAAAATATTCTTTATTGAAAGTAACCGTTACTTAAAAGAAGAAAAATAAAATGAATAATTACTTTTCTTGGCAATAGAATGATATTTTTCACTCGCAAATAGGAACGCCATTATTTTGCTACTGCGGGAATACAACACCTTATCTAATTCCATGACTGCAGTCACCTATGACTCTTCTAGTACGTATGTTCTTCATATGACTTAGTGTGACAGATCATGAGTCAAGTTGACATAGTGTATTCTTGCGCATGTTTATTTGCTACAATCAACCAGAGCTTGACCTTTTTTCGCAATTTTTTGACAGATTTTGTTTCAATACGTCTGCTATGACAGTAAAACTCAGTTTCACATAGTAAATAATCATTAAATTATTTTTTTGTTAGTAAACAATACTTATTTATAGTAAATAATTACTTATTTATTACTTTTTTTACTATTATTTATTATTTATTATTTTTCATTTAATATTTAATATATTTTTTAATCATTTCAAGTCATATGACAACCGTGCGAATATATAAGTTATAAAATGGCGGAAAATGAGGTTAGCACGTTGCTATACGCAAACTTGGCTTAGTTACGAGCACACCATTCTGCTTGTATCATGGTGACAGATAATGGCTCGCAGATGCTTCTTTGACTAATTGCATACAAATCTTATCATAGATTTTTCTCTCAAAAACGAGATTATAATAGTTTAAAAAATTACGATTTTAATGATCACAAAAAAGTAATAATAGGTCAACGGCCATTCTGGAAAGATATTTATGTGTGCATAAACTTTCATATAAATTTAACCTTGAAAAGTAAACATAATCTAATTAAGAATAATATGAATTACGGCTCAATATGAATAAAATTCAATTAATGTACAATAAGGACTATTAGAACCTAACAGATAACGTATGTTATAATTATAATGTATAAAATATTTATTACATTTCATATAAACAATGTTCAAACGTTTTGACCTTTTTTCCAACGGTCCTCTTCAATGAATATATACAAAATTTATGTATGTTAAACGTATATAAATTATTATATTTATGCATAAGCCTATAGTGACCATAATTATATACTGATCTTTACGTTCAACTTCACTTGTCATAATATCATCATACTTAACACAATTTTCAAGATTTTTGACAGAAACATAATCTCATCTTGTTTTCATTCGATGAAGATGTAGCTCTTGATTTACTATCGTATATTCCATTCTATTTCATTAAGACGTAGTTTTAATATTTTATCCAAATTATGCAGATATTTGTAATTTTAGGTGGGCCCTGGTCAGGCACCCCAAATTTTCGGCACTTTACTACAGAACCACCTTAACGTGCGTTTATATATTGGAATATATTTTAAGCTTTATAATTTATATGTTCCATCCTTTATGTGTATTTACTTCTAAATATCAATCACAATAAACATCTAAATTTGTGGATTACTGAAATAAGATAGTCTATCAAGATATATTAATTTTTGCGTGAACATTCATAATTTGTAACTTAGACGAGATTAAAAATTGACCGGTAATTCCGTAATTTTCTCGTCCTGTCCTCAGAGCGGAACAATATCTACGCGAGACGAGGGAATACTTGTTGCGTCTACTCTATTGCATGTACTCGGATGACTTCTTGAACAACACTTTTGATTAGTCCGTGAAATTACCACGGAGTTACTTCTTTGCTCATCCTTGTCCAACTTTGTTGTCTCGAAAGAGCAAGTGGATTAGACGAGAAAAGTCTGCGACAAGTTTTTCCTTCGTACCCATGATACACGTAATTCTCACTCGTAATTTGAGCAGATGAATCCTTGATTTAACCTCACTATTTTCGCTATCTAGAGGAGCTTTTTAAAATAAACGATCCGGCCCGTAATAATAGCTATCCTATCTTGCATAAAAAAGCCGATAAAAACTACAAAAACCGAATTTATATTTTAAAAAAGAATATAACATAGATATATCACATTTATTAAAAAATAAGATTTTTGGGGCCTAAATGAACAATGTTTTCCAATGGACTTTGCTTCACTGAAAATGAATTCAGTGACAAAATTGGTTTCTGGTCGCATTACCTTTTTTTTGTAATAAATTTTTGAAATAAATTTTTTTTCAATTTCATTTATATCGCTTTAAAGTGCTACCTTATACTTATAAATTTATATTTATTACAGTACGATATTTTTTATAAGCATAATTAAAGCTAAATAAGCATATTATAAATTATTAATATTATAAATTATTCTTCATATTATGCATATGCATTAATTATTGTGCTAATTATGCGTATGAAAAAAAATCATACCGTACTAAATATAAATTTATATCATAGGTAAAACACAGTACTTTAAAGTGTTGTAAATGAAATTGAAAGAAAAATTTATTTTAGCAGCAAAAGAATGATAACTTTTGGTTGAATCATTAAATATTTATCTAAATTTATATGTTTTTTTCAAAACTAATTGATTTACATCGAGTTTTTAACCAATGATTCATAATATAATTCTATTTTAACGTAAAGATATTAATATTTTTCTAATTTATTTGTATGTGTAATCAACATATATATTGACACATAGTGGAAAAAAACCGGGAGCACAGACTCTTACATAACGCATAACACGTAAAGCATAAGAAAATGTACCGATCAAAATTTTTCGTTTCCTTCCTTTTTATGAAATAATGAACTGTGATTGGTTGAATTTCTTATGCCTTATGTGTTATGTGTTATGCAAGAATTTGTGCTCCACGCTTTATTGTGTATAATAGCAACAGCAAAATGAGGGCAATCAATCAAAAGTGATCACAAATACAACCGCGAAAAATGTTAATTTCTGATTTCTGTCAATTTTTGCTGACAAATATCAATTTCTTTGAAGAAGTTGAAAAGTTTAATTGTTTTCTTATATGTTAACATCTTGGATTTCTAATCCATCTAACCCTTGTTTGACATTTGACAGCAATTGACAATTGACAGCAGCTATTAGCTATCAACTGTTAGCAGCCATACACTGAAAAAATATTTATGTGAAATTACATGATCATGCTGAGTTTTTCCAACCTAGCATAATCATGTAATATTGCAACATATAGAGAAAATTACAGATTATATTAATTTCACATGCAATATATATTTTCGAGATTTTATTGAACATGGAATTTTACAAAATGTAAAATGGGCGAGTTTAAATTGATAAAGCGGTTAAGTATATTTGCCGAATAAGCATGATTAGTTCTTACCTGTAGATCCAAGAGACTCTCAAGGAAGAGTCTGGCAGAGCAATATTCAAGTTTTGATTGGTGTAGCCATTATGCTGCAAAATTTTGTCCTTGTTTAACGTTCGGTAAATAAGAAGAATGAAGTGACACCTGGGAGAGACTCTTTAATCAGAATCGCGATACTTGACGATTTGAGCCGACTTTTGTATGCAGTAGTTTTAACAAAATCGGTAACAGAGACTAATATATTTCAAATAGTCTCGTATCGCGACTCTGATTAGAGTGTCTCTAATACCTGAGTGTTACTCGGTATTAGAGTGGAAAGCTGAACATAGCCTTGGAAACGCTATATTTTAAAATTTACTATAAAAATCACATAGAACTTATAGTAATTGGAACTGAAATAACCTATCTAAGCAAGTGAGTGGAAGGTGTGAGCAACATCTGAGAGACAGAAGATGTATTTCTGTATGTATTTCTAACCTGCTTTTCTTCTTTCTGCGCACATGCCAAAAGAGGATAAAAGAAGATAGAAAGATATTTCTGTCCTTTAAATGTTGCTCACAGCTCGACGTCTGTATTCCTCTTCCAATTACTATAAGTTTTATGAAAAATCACATGTCTACATCATCATAGCGAACGTTTTCCAGACTCTCCCTTGAGGGTCTCTAGATCCAATCAATCATGTTTAATTGCTCGGACAACAAGCCAGTAGATCTAGGATGCATTTAGAGTTACGCATGAAGCACATGATGCATTATTTGTCCTTGTTATATACCAAATAATAAAGAAGGATAAAATAATACATCTCGGAACGCGCCTCTAACCGCTTTACCAACTTGAATTCGCCCATTGTTTTCTCGGCGCGTCAAGTATACACAGATTCTGATTGGCAATAAATGTAAAATTACTCAATAACTAAAATTTTATTTTTTCGTAATTTCTCATGAAACCATTTTTTTCATTTATACGTTGTAAAAATATTATAGTACTTTTATATACAGGGTATTTGGAAAATAATGATAAATCTTTTGCATAGAGGTAGAATGAATTAAACTGAGAAGAAAAGTCCTCTATCATTTGCATATCCTGTATATTTTACTATTAACACACACACACACACACACACACACACACACACACACACACACACACACACATACACACAATTTTTAATTTTAAAAATCTGGAGAAAAATTTCCAGTTATAATTTTATGGTTATAAACAAACAATTTCCGTGTAAAAATATATGGATTTTTTTCAGTTTATTGTTTTTTAACCTTTATGACCAATTCAAGATTGGCTATTTATTATAGACGAGTGTGCAGCTCAACAGAAATGACATACCTTTTTTCCACGTAAGCAATAGTCAATCTAACATGTTGATTCCTTACTTCTTATGTCTTGCTGCCTTAAGTTTTTTGTGTGCCATGGCCCTCATATAAAAAAACAATTTACTTATTGTTTTCAATGGTATATGTATTGATATGATACAAAAATAGACAAGTAAAAGAATAAAAAATATATTAAACATAAAATAACAAATAAAAAATTGGACATTCATTAAAAATATAATTTGATATCAATTTTTTTTGTTACACCTTGTCAAATATTCTCACTTCACGATTTATATTTCGTGGAAGTTACAAAAATAAATGATAAATTCTTATTTAGCACGTAAAAAACGTAATTTATATGTTTTTTTAAATTAGCTGTATATAGATTAACAGTTTCTTTTCTTATTATCTCTATCATTCTGTGTCCAAAATCCACGTGATAAAAAAAAATAATTAAGAATTAGCAATTTGAACTTAACGAATGATGTAGAGAAATAACAGTCATCTCTCTTAATTAAATGGTTATGGTTATTAAATCTTCCCTCCTCGGTGTTCGATTCCTTTCTTATGTAATTATCATTGGGATATTTTTAATACTTTTTTTTATAAGACTTGCATCATTTAGGTCACCATTAGTGAATATACGAAATAATATCGCATGAATACATAATCGTTGATGGCATTATTTTTAATTAATTACATAGGTCTACAAAAAAAACATTTGTTTTTACTCAGAAACGACAGTAGGTAATTCCGAAGTTTTTTAACATGCTAAAACCAAATCCATAGCTAAAATTGCTCCATAACGTCAGGTTTCCGAGGTATTCTCCGAAGTGCCAAAAGTGCTAAAAAGGCTTATTTCGAGCATTTTTAGATTAAAATATCTCATAAATCTGATGTGATGAAGCAATTTTAGTTATAGATTCGAATTCGGTATAAAAAAAATCCACGAAAATCACCTGTAATTATAAATGGTATAACACAGTACATGAAAAAAAATTAGATATATTGCAAGTATGTCCTTATATACTGGCCTTAAAGCGTTTCCAAACGATATGAACAATGTATACACTAATTTTGCATATATACACTAAATATTGACTTTATAATTATTCATATTGAATGTAATCAATGACTGCGTTCAGCAGAAAAAACTATCAGTTAGCACTTAGTGATTCTTTAATATGACCTGTGTTATCAAGATAAATATTGATTCAGAGATAAATATTGATTTTGAATATTAAGATATAATACATAAAACAACTTAAGAGTAGGGCTACCGCAGATAAAATTTCTGTAACAGTAACTATAATCCCGCAAACACAATAAAGTAGTAAGCCTTAAGCCTTAAGAAATTGATCAATCACAGTCAAATGTGAGAAGAATAATCGACTATGATTAGCCAATTCCTTAAGGCTTACTACTCTATTGTATTTGCGAGGATGTAAACCTAAGACATAAACTTAAGCTGATGGAAATAGAAATAACAATAAACTTATCCATAAAGCCCATTCTACAATAGCGTAGTTGTAAGTGGTTGTAGTTGTAAGAATTAACCAATTACAGTCAAATATGAAGAAAATATTCGACTGTGATTAGTCAATTTTTACAACTACGTTTACGCAATTGTAGAATGGGCTTAAAGCAAATTTCAATCGATTGAAATTTGTCTTACGAATAAGTTTACTGCTATTTTTATTCCCGTTAGATTATATAGATCTAAAGTAATATCCTGATTGGCTCATCAATTTTTAAGTTTACATCTCATCGTTACAGAAATTTCGTCTGCGATAGCCCTAAAGATGGCACACAAATAAACTTATAGCAAATTCGGCACACTGTACTGGTGCGCACTGACAAGGGAATGATTAGAACTGATCCTCACCAATTTTAATGAGCTTTGGATATATTGTAGAGCATGGAAGAAAATTAGACTCTTTTTTGTGCTTATCTCGAGGTTTAGGAGGTGAAATACCCTCTCGAAAACAATAAATTCAATTTTTTTTCTTAAATATCTTTTAAAATTGTGAGGTATATCTAAAAATGTTTCATATAAAAGTTGTATAGTTTTCATATGCTATGTATAACGGTATAAAAAACATATTGCAAAAATCAATTTTGCAAGAAATTGATACAAACAAATTATTAAAAATTGATTGTAGAGAAATTCTGATTACACCAATCGATTATACGGGGATTGTATTAAAGAAGCATTCTTAAATTTTTTTTATGTAAAAGAAAATAAATTATGAGAAGTCGTTTCTATCCATGCCTAATCCACACCAAGGATAATAAAAAAATAACAATTGTAAATAGAATCGGAGCATAAAAAAATATTTTTGACGTTACAAGTACATTTATTTATGACAATTAGTTGCAAACATCAATTTTGCAACTAATTGTCATAAATAAATAATTTTTATATAAACAAAGAACAATTTAAGAAAGATTTTAATACGTATATTTGATAATTTTTCCCATACAATCGATTGGAATAATCACTTTTTCTCTACAATCAATTTTTCTAGTTTGTTTATAATAATTTATTGCAAAATTTATTTTTGCAACTTGTCTTATATCATTATACTATTCAACAGTAGCAGTTAGTAGACATATAAAATAGACCCGGCATATATTTTTTTATAGTATATGCTGAGTTTGGCGAAACCCAACGAGAGGCAAAATATTGAGGCAACCTATTTTTCTCTACGTGCGTACCTTGACATTTATAATATTGAAAAAAATAAAATAAGATATAAAAGTAAGAGTATTCAAGAATTCGATCTTCCTCACTGATTTTGATGAAATTAAAACAGAATATTTATTCTAGTCTCACTTATACGTTCTCATGCCATTGATGTAACAGATTTTCTAACCTGAATAGTCGTTAATTTCAACGAATAGGCGAGGGAGTAACCACTAACTGAAATGTCCCACCGATTACATGATTTCATTTGATTTCATCTGATTATAAATGATTTCATCTGATTTTAAATGATTTCATATGATTACACATGATTTCGCATAATATATCATTTATCCTTTTTTATTTAGTGAACAATAAAATAATACATATGCGCATCATGCGTGAAACGAAACGTACTCCGAGCGATGTGAGACATGGCCGGCACGTGCGAGAAGAAGGGAACACAATTAGATTTTTCATTTTCTCTTACGTTCCTATCACTCGTCTGTTAGAAAGAGAACGAAAAATCTAATTGTGTTTCCTCCTTGCACACGCTAATCATCGATATCCTTGTCTGACATATGCTGGCAATGCTTAGTCTATCTATACTATGCTTATGCCGTAACTCCGCAAACACAATAGAGTAGTAAGCTTTAAGCCTTAAGGAATTGACCAATCATAGTCGATGATTCTTTTCACATTCGACTGTGATTGATCAATTTCTTAAGGCTTAAGGCTTACTACTCTATTGTGTTTGTGGACTAAAGCGTCTCTGAAATGGCATCACTGCAGCTGAGGTTACTGCATATTGTGTGTAAGAACTGTCACATACAAAATTTCGCAACAGTGACCGTAAGACGTAAACTTAAGCCGATGAGCCAATCAGGATATTGCTTTAGGTCTATGTCTAATCTAATGGAAATAGAAATAACAGTAAACTTATGATTTCCAGTGATTACATAGAAAATTACAATGATTTCTGTTGATTACATATCATTTCATTATGATTTCTGATAATTACGCATGATTTCATCTGACTTCATTACAGCTGATTGCAAAAACAATTACACAGAGATTTCGTAAAGATTTCATAATGATTTTGGGGATCCTGTCCCATGACTTCATTAAGTGGTTACCCCCTCGCGATTAGGGCTGTTACACAAAATTTCTGTAATAGTAACCTTAAGCCGATGAGCCAATCAGGCTACTTTAGATCTACGTACTCTAACGGAAATAGCAGTAAACTTATCCATAAAGCGAGTTTCAACCAGGTGAAATTCACTTTATTGCAAGATTATGGATAAGTTTATTGTTATTTTCATTTAGGTTATGTAGACCTAAAGCAATATTCCGATTGGCTCATTGGCTTAAATTTACGTCTTACGGTCATTGTTGCGAAATTTGGTGTAGCCCTTAGGACCATGGCACACAAAAAGCTTAAGCAGTAAAACATAAGCAGTAAGCAAATTGACTAATCACAATAGAGTTCGTAAGGCTATAATGTAAGCAGTAGCCAATCCAACATGTTGATTTCCTTACTGCTTACGTCTTACTGCCTTGAATTTTTTGTATACTATGGTCCCAATAGTGGCTATATTTACATCGTGCGCTTAGTCCGCGGCCAAATGCCAAATTCGACTTAAATTATTTAGGTTCCCATGTTGATGAATGATCCGATCTAACTTTAGGATAGGCTTCGTTTTTTAACGGCTTGACCTAAAATAAGTTGTCTAAAATCTGTTTTCTCGGTGTAAATGCGCGAGATTTGTACAAAACACAAGATGGCTTTAGGTAATTCGGACCAGTACAGTGTGGACTAAATACGACTCCAATTTTTAAGTCCGTTTCGGTGTAAACGATTGGTAACTAGACCTACTTTGTATCACGATATAGAAGTTATTATCAGGTCATTGGGTGCTATCGACGATACTATTAAAAACAATCGGTGCTTATGGAAGTTCGCGTGACTGTTAAGTTAGAATAATACTGTACAAGCAATTTGACTGGTTTCAATTTTTATCTCTCGCATTTGCTTCTTGCGAATTAAATTGACTCATTGTTTCAATTACTGATTATATCCTGGTTTATTAATCGCAGTTGAGAATGTGTGCTGGTACATTTTTATTTAATGACTCATCAATATTTTTATCATTATGGACTTATTGCTGTTATAATAGAAGAATATAATCGATAATATTACCAGAACGAAAAGCATTGCATTGTCCGGAAGATAGATAGAATTAATACTACCAACTTTTTGCATAATTATTGTATAATTTTAACCATTTTATTAATTTTGTCAAATTTGCGTTTAATTTCTTTATACTGAGGATGACTTAATAATAAAATGTTCTAAAAATTTATATAAATATGTTCTAAAAATTTGAAATACACAAAAATCTGGCTTGTAGCCCCTTCTTGTTATTTATTGTTTAAAATTTAAGTGATTAAATTAAGAGTAAGAAACTGATAATACGGTACTAATTTCATAATTTAATAGTTTCGTAGATATATGTTTAAAACTTAATCCTTACCCTACTAGGTACAATTTGATGCCTCTACGAACGGGGGTTATTAGAATCCATTCGTTTTTTCACCTATTCAGAATAATTAAAAAAAATCTCTAAAAATTGACCAATACTTTCAACTTTCTAAAATAAATATTAAAACTTCATCTTGAAAAATAATAAAATGTAGTATAATTTATAATTATCGACAGACTCATAAGTTGGGTAAAAATGGTAATTGATTTAAAAAATTATACCTTTCATAATAAAAGTATATAAAAAAATCATTTCAGGGTTTTGTAGTTTAGATATGAAGTTTTGAAAAAAAAAAGTACTAGAACTTCGAATTCTACAAAAAGTTGAGTTATTTGAGCACATGAATACACATATGAGTAATTTGCAATAAGGAAAATCGAGAAAAATAGGAAAAATCAAGATAAAACATGCATTTTTTTATTTTGTTATAAAATAATGTATTTTTTAATGAAAAACAAATATAAGCACACATTTAGATAAATATGTAAAGAAAGGCGTGTCTCGCCTCTTCAGCTCCATTTTGTCTAAAAAATAAAGTTTAAAAAATTTTTTTAATGAAAACAAACATTCAGACATTAATTTAGAATGAAAATAGAATATTTATAATGATTTTGACACAATTTTTATCTTGCACTCTTTGTATACTTGTTAGAGATGAGTCACTAGCGTCTTACATTGACTTGAACTGTATACCAATCACAGGTAGATTGACGGCTGAGGTCGCATTGCCTCCCGCACAGGTCTTCCCCACCACAAATTTTTTTTTACGGGGAGATAACAAGCACTAGATTCATCGAGCTTGCGAGAAACTTGTACGAACAGAAATCGCTCGGTTACTAGTGACCCCCTTTAGAAGGGTAAGGATTAAAAGGATGCTGGAGAGCCTGTACCAATAAAAATAGTGTTTTTGACGTTTTTGTTTCTGTCGAATTTCTTTGTAGTGGTTTCATAGAATAAAAATTTCTTTTCCACGATTGTTTTTTCCACGAATGCTTTTTTTTTAACCTCGTACGACCAATAGTTTCCGAGATGATGTTTCAAAATATGGGACTTTCAATTTTTACATTAAAATATGAGTTCATTTATGTAAGTACAATACATTTATCAATACAGGTATATAATCAAATTGGAAAAAGTAATATTCGTATTTTTCTCAAAATTTACATGTATTTACATACGATCCTAGTTGCGTATTGCTCTCCAAAATTTATTTTTGGAAAAACAACTTTGAGAAAAACTGCTTTTTTTCAACATTTTCAAAAAAACCATGTTCTCAGTAATTTTTATAAATAGGGTCAACCGAGATAATTGTGACGAAAAAATGTAAAGTTAGAACTTAACAATGTGCCATTTTCTTAATTTTTATTATTTGTATTTAATTTTTGTACGAATAATTATTTTAAAGCTTTTATTATTAATAGGAATATATTAGTAACCGAAATTATTTCTTATTTACGTATAAAAATCATTTTTTAACCTCCTTCAAAAGACACATATTACTCCATATCGTGGGGCAATATGTGACGATCTAAGGAGCGATTGTGACAATGACGGTTATTGAGATATAAATGAAATCTATTTGTAAGGAATGAATAAAAAAACATTAATAATAATTACAAAATGTAAACCATATTCATTTTTATTATTAAAATATATTTGATCGACAAAAATGAACATTACTTTTTTATATTTAACATATCTTTTCGTTCTTTATATATAGGTAAGCAAAAATACATAAATATTTCTTATCATAAGTAAAACTTCCTTTCCCTTCGGAATATATATGTGTTCCGATATACACTGTTAGTACTGGCAGTACTGAAAAATTGTTTCGTTATTACTACGCAGCGCGCTGCGACAGCATCTAGTTCTCAATGACGTCATAAATGATAGCCATATTGCCACTGCGACTACTGCGGCTTTCGAGGTGAGGCAGTTACTGTGCAATATGGCGTCACTTAAAGAAGCGACGCCATATTGCACAACGCGTCGAAATATTCGATCCAAAAAATAAAAAAAATATATACATTATATTTAACTGTAGAAGATGTATATATTCATTTTATCGAAAATGACTCTTAAATTCCATATCTGAATATTTATTAACTATGTCCATATAGTTTTTAACACGAGGTCAAACTGCTTGAATTGGTAATCTCATAATTAGTTCATCCTTCTTCGGAAGAACTATCGCTGCTGTTTTCGTTCAAAATTTATTGGCAATTTACTACGTTTATCCATTTACACTGCCAGTCTACTGCAAAGTCGTTCCGACGTTACAGCAGTGCTGGCAGTACCACAGTAATTTTGGAACGCCTGCGGTAATGCACTGTTGTGACGTCATGATGATTGCACTATCAGTAAAAAGGGAACATAGTTTCGCGGTATAATCTGTAAAATAATTAAATATTTGCTAACAAATCTTATAATACATCAAAATTATTTATTTTATATAAGACAATATTGAAAAATAAGGAAAAATAATAAGAAGATATGTTTAAGGGGGGGGGGGTTTGTTTTTTTCTTTATAACCTTAACATTGTTACAAATCATTGACATGAAATTAATATTGATAATAAAAACAGATTATGCATGAACATTATTGTACAAATACAGTGCTAATTGTCCAAAGTATGATATTTGAATTATACTTACGTAAAATTATTAATAAACGCATAATCGTCAGTATTTCAACGTGTCGCATTTGTGACAACGGGCAAGCCATTACTTAACGCAATCGTGTGCGAAGCATCTCGGTTTCCCCGATACTTATCGTCACTATTACTCTATACATTGAATTAACAGTAGGGTAATTGTGATGTTCAATTAAAAAAATTGTGTACACTATTAATTGTACTATAACCTTGACAAAAAACGTTAATTTAGAATCGTAGTAATCTTAAAATAATGAATATCGTATTCAAAATGGCTCTGGAAAAGAAATTGACTTTGAATAAATATCTGCAAACTTTGATAACATAACTTTTTTACAACGTTTTACGGATTTGATAATTATTATAATGTAACATTTTTGTATTTAGAAAAATTTGTGTCAATTTAAAGTCAAATCATCGAACATGGAATAATATAAAATATAAAGTCTTTTTAAAACATAAAATTAAACATCGTCGCAATAATCCCATCATTACAGTTACCCTGATTAACCTTATCTCAATTTTTAAAAGACTTACGTAAAAAGTAAAATATATTAAATTAAAGCTTATAAAATTTCCTATAAAATGCTTTTTTTTCTTCTTTCTTAGTCAATTTTTATACAAGATACAATTTGAAGAAAGAGTTTTCTGCGACGATTTTTTGAGTGAAAATTATGGTCCATAATTTGTGGAAAACGATATATTTGAAAAAAAATGTTAGAATGACGACACTTTTTGACTTCTTAACAGATAATATTGAATTTGGCGTTTGGTTCATATTTTTAGGACTAATAGTTTCGGAGATACGCAACTTCGGACAAGTACGGTTAATATTATTAATTAATTCGCTAATATTGTTGCTAGTATTTATGAATTTCTCTGTAGTCTCCTCAATATCGTCGTCGGCGTAGTGAACATTGATTAGCGTCGGTCGGCGTCGTCGTCATCAGTTGGTATCGTCATTGTCGAACAAGTTCGGACAATGACGATTATATTTTGGTATATTATATATTTTTAACTCTAGCATATTATTATTATATTTGGTTACCTTCTCGGTCACATTAGGGTTTGTGAAACCCTGCAACGCTACCATATATTGTCACGCTATATCTCTGGACTGAAAACGTATTTTTAGCTCAAAACGTGTGAAATTTATACCTCGAAGTCAGATAGATAAATATGAATCAAATAAATAATATTTTATTTTCAATTAATTACAATGCTTCAAAGAAATTTTATTGGAAAAATTCGCAAAAAATGATTACTTTGGATAAAAAAATTCTCAAAATTTTTAAATTTAATGTTTAAGCAAAAACCCACAGAACTTTTTAGTTGACTTTTTGAACTAACAAGAAAAAAATAGTATGATATAAATCGCTCAAAAAAGTATAAACTATCGAAAATCGACATTTTTAAAAAATCTTATACAAATATTATAACATATTATAAGTTTATAATTAATAAATAAATATTATTATATATAATTAAGTTTATTAGAATTTAGTTTAGAGGATGATGCAACACTCGTTCTAAAGTTAATCCACTCCGGCCTATCTCCGAAGACTGATAGAGATTATAAAATTTCTACTATGTATTATATATATTGAAATAATTCTTTTTAATTCTACATTTTCGTGTACTTACTTTTACTATCCGAAACTCAATAAACATATATTTAATAAAAAATAAAGAGATACCCAAAACGCCGAAAACTTACAAGCGTCACGTGTGGGTCTCAAGTACCCTCTTTGTACTTTCATGCATTTTCACATCAAGAATAACGCAAAAAAAGAATACCCTTGCAGGCTTATCATATCTATGGACAGTTAAAGTTTTTCTTCAGCCTTCCGGATCTTCAAATTATATTAAAAAAGTTACAGCAATGTGAAAAATCGCATAGGGTACATTGGACCCAAGAGCGATTGGTTAGAATTAAATATTAGACTGTGTACGTATATTAATATTCGTTTACATTGCATAATTTTTTAGTTATATTATATGTAGGTATTGAAAGCCCCTTGAATGACAAACTGGCGTGTATGTGTACGTGTAAGTCTGAAACTTGGAAAATAATGCAAATGATCTTTTTGGGTTAAGAGATTCGAGATATGAAGATTGAGTATACCGATTTTAATCGGATTAGTCGAAAGCTCGTACTTCGAATATACAATAAAATTTTCATTAGATTTTTTATTACGGTTTTAGTTTCTGAGATATTTATATCAAGATAAATTTTGACAAAAGAATTCTGGATAAACTTGATTATTATACAGAGATCCAGTACAATCGCAAGAGCCGGTATGTATGTATGTCTCATGAAAAACTGAGTCGAAAATATTAATAGCAAAATGTTGAGGTGTCAACAGTTTCTGAATGGTGAGCCTTATTAAAATATCCGCGGCGTGTAAAGTTCGCGCCGTCAGACGCGGTGCAATCAAACGGCCGGCCGCGATTACGCTTTGAAGGATATCGCTAAATATAACGATGCTGAATGAGTATTGAAAAAGTTCCGTGAAATCTTTATTAACGTCTACGTCTTAAATTAAATTTAATTGACAAGGGAGTAATTTCAATTGTAAATTCGATAAAACATTATTAAAAAGTGTGTTTTTGAGATATACATTTTAAATAATAAACAATTATTAATAAATTAAATCAATATTAATTAAATCATTCAAACAAATAATGTTAAAAACATCAATCAACAAACATTTCCAAAACTTCTTTTCAAATAGTTTTGTCATAAACAATATTAGAAAAAATTTAATAATTATAAAATTACATTTTAATGTAATATATATATATGTATATATATATATATATATATATATATATATATATCTATATATATATATATATAGAGTAATC
>JAANIC010005572.1:362487-379438 GCA_017607545.1 Acromyrmex charruanus | reverse complement strand
TATATATATATATATATATTACACACATATATATATTACGCGTGGAAATTAAAGCATCACCTCTCACGCTTTTGAAAAATGGGTAAACTTTAAATGAGTGTAACTTCTACAAAAATGGTCATAATGAGACGTTACAAAATTTTTTCAGATTTTATTTTATCTATTTTTCAGATCTGTACTTTCAATAAGAATTTGGTTGATTTTTACGGAACTATACGATTACAAACGATGATCCGTTAAATTTCAAAACTTTTTGTGAAATTTGCAGTTTCATGCCGCAAATGAGAAATCAGGCCCAAATACTGTTTACAGCTTTTGAAAGCGTGAACCTTCGCCTTTAATTTACTTTTTTTATGTACGTCATACAATTTTTTTTCACCGAGTTATTCAACATTGAAGTAAAAATGGTCCTTTTGACTGCTCATAAAAGACAAACTGAGTAATGTACAGTATTCATTAAAAAGGAAAAAAAGTTCAAAACTTTTACTTTAAGATGCTCTTATCATTTTTTTAGATAGAAATAAGCTTTTTACGTAAAAACTTAAATGAAAGGTGAAATTGAAAATTGAAACAATTACTTGTTTCTATTCAACTCGATTTACTTCGATCAAAAAGGAAGAAAAAATTGGTTGCTGCAACAATTTAAATAGTAAAATATGTTATAGCATTTTTATATGGCTGCAGCAACTAGTTTTTGGTTGTAGCAGCAAATTTTTAGTTGCGTTAGCCTATTCGCAATGTCAGTATACGATTTCGGTAGGGTAACGAAACTAAAAATTTGCTATTACAATCAAAAACTGGTTGCTGCAGTCATATAAAAATGCTATAACATATTTTACTATCTAAATTGTTGCAGCAACCAATCTTTTTTTTTAATGAAGAGAAACCCTATGATGTTAACGTAGTTTTAAATTTTGTAGTCTATTGACTTCAACGAGACTAAAAGGAAGGTTGCGACATTTTTAAACTAATGTCCTTCATATTCGAAGTTACGATTTTAGGCAAAACGGCATTCGCTGCATTGATTCTAATCTTATACATAGCAAACGATTATCACTGACATTAGCCTTATTCGAAGTATATCACGTGGAGATTGCACAGTTGGATTTATGCTTCTTGGGGGAGGGGGAAGGGTGCGCGCGCGTGCATGAGATGAAATTAAATTTTTAATGTGAAGTATTGCTACCTCTATTTTCAACACTACCCCCTTCCCTCCCATACACCCACGCATGCACGCACGATGCGTAAATCCGACTGTGTAATCTCCATGTGGTACGTTTCGGGTAACGCTAATGCCAGCGGTGATCGCTTACTGGGATATAAGGTTAGAATCAATATAGCCAAGGGTAGGCAAAATACTCAAAAAATTGTATTTAAATACAAAATACAAAAATATCTTTAAATATGTATTTTAACTATATGTATTTCAAATATTGCCCATCCCTGAAGATACTCAAGTAACTCGCTGCGGCGGCAGTGATGGGCTTTTGGTCTCGGGCACTATCAAGAAACTGCTCCTCCATTTTTACTAATTGACGCTTGACTAGCTGAGCGCGGCGTCGATTAGTAGAACAAAAAAGATCGCGTATAATAAGTTGTTTATAGTTCTCACGTTGGCAACCTTGTAACCGAATATTGAAGCTAAACTTGCATTACTAAATAACCAACGGTGAAATTTGATAAAGAATCATCACAAAAAATTTTATCTTCTCAATTCTGTAGAATTAAATTTAAAAATGATTAGAAGCTTGTTAAAGTACAAACTTTGAGCTTCAAAAGTTACTTCTTCAATTTTTTATGATAGTATTTCACCGAATTTTAATGTTGGTTGTGAGCTATGCAGGTTTAGCTTCAATGACGCGTAATTCAATCAAGAAAAATCATAAGAAAATTTTTAAAAAAGCATTTTGGAGGTAAATCTTTGTACTGTTTTTCAAAAATATTAAACTTTTTGAAAAAAAAAACTTTATCGAACTGTGCACTGTTAAATGTACGTAATTTTAAGAAATACAACAATATGATATTTATTAAGATACAGAACTGTAAAGACAAAATTTTTTTGAAAAGCGGTCGAAAGCATGTTACAAGCAAAGTATAAGTTTCAAGCTTTAAAATGCTTTTTTATTTTTTTGTCTGCGATGGTTTTTTTATTGAGTTACAATGACCTGAATATTATGCAATTTTGAGTGTCCATGTCCGGAAAATTTTCGATGATAGTGTATATATAACCATTAGCGAAAAAGAAAATAATGACAGCACCCTGAAGTCATGTCTTTCAATATTAAGTTTTTTTTTATTTTTGATACTTTATAAGGGGGGGTATTTTCTATGACTGTAAATTGATGAAACTCATCAAGTAGGAAATAGGAAATCTTGGCCAAAACGGTCTAAGCTGGGATCTTTTTAATGTTTAACTAATTTAAAGTGAATTAATATATATAATACTATACATGTACGTACATACATATATATCATATTGTAGTCATTTGAACTACGCGCCGAAATTTTTCCGGGTTTGAAACGCAGCTAAACTATCGAAATAATATCACAGTTAAATTTTTGATGGTCAATAAATATCTATTAAAAAGATCTTAATATGATAGAAATCTGTAAATGAATTTATTTATTGTGAAAAATATTCCTTTGGCCGGGAGGATCTCTTGCATTCCGTACTAACGTCCTAAGTCTTTAGACTACCGAGGCCTTAGTTAATACTCTTCGCAATAATTAGTATAGGTATGTATGGAAAACGACGTAATATAAACAATAAGAATCTTATTGAACCATGAAATTTGAAACTCCGGAAAAATTTCAGCGCTTAGTTTCAATGACTGCAATGTGGTATATATGTATGTACATATATAGTACATATGTATACATATATTGATTCATTTTAAATTAGTTAAGCATTAAAAAGATCCCAACTTAGACCGTTATGGCCAATTTCTATTTTCTATTTGATGAGTTTTAAATTTTACAGTCCAATAAGATTCTTATTGTGTAAATTGATAAGTTTAATGGGTAAGTTAGTCAATTACAAGTTACAAGAATTCGATTTATTTGCATGCAGATGTAAAGGCTTCTTCAAGAGGACCGTACAAAATAGACGGGTGTACACGTGCGTGGCAGAGGGAGGCTGCGAAATTACGAAGGCGCAGAGAAACAGGTGTCAATACTGCCGATTCAAGAAGTGCATCGAACAGGGTATGGTCCTGCAGGCGGTTCGAGAAGACCGAATGCCTGGAGGAAGAAATTCGGGTGCAGTGTACAATCTTTATAAGGTATGCACCGACTAAAGTTTTAGCAATAAAATCATTATTATAATGCTATGATTTATACTATCGTAAATAAAATGATAGACTGATGTCGTTCGAATATTCGCACAAGTCCGGTTGAAGAACATTCAAATTAATCGACGATCAAATCAGCTGCAATTATTGAAAAAGATCGCCTGTTAATCGGCCGCAGGTGAAGTATAAGAAACACAAGAAGAGCAACAAGACGGGCGGCGTCGGTGGTATGAGTGGCGGTAACGTCGGTGGTGTAAACGGCTCGGGTACTCTCGGGGGTGCCAAGAGTACAATGGGTACGACGATGCTAGACAAGCATATGGCCGCGGCTGCTGCCCATCACAGCCAGCAACAGCAGCAGCACGCCCAACTAGCTGGTAGTTTCCTTCATCATCACAAAATCTCATCAGGCGAGCCACTCAACTCACCACCCACTCCTAGCCACCCGAGCCATCCTGCGCATTCGGGTCATCTTGTCAACGGGACTATCCTGAAGACGGCGCTCACTAATCCCTCTGAAGTGAGTGTATTTGCTTTGTTATTCTTAAAGTAAATGAATTTTAAATTTCTTTGAAGTGATACTGCATTTTTAATTCACAATCATTTTCGACCTATCGATAACTATCGTTCGGAATCGTTGGAGGCAAAGAAAAAAGAATTAAGTCACAACGAACATAATATTAAATGTACATTCGGTTTTTCTTTTATGAAAATTTTAGGAAATCTTTTTCCACTTAACTTTTTAATACAGTATATCCTGAGACAATATAAAATTCAAAACTGAAAAAAAAAGATATTTCATTTGGTTTGAATGTACAATAAGGTTTTGAATGTA
This sequence comes from Acromyrmex charruanus, assembly GCA_017607545.1. NCBI lineage: Eukaryota > Metazoa > Arthropoda > Insecta > Hymenoptera > Formicidae > Acromyrmex > Acromyrmex charruanus. Next base: position 375,313 of record JAANIC010005572.1, on the reverse strand, counting down.
CAGTAAGGCTTTCCCTTATTTAATCGTGTTTTTATATCAAAGAGTGTTCTGCGAAAAATCGCTCATTCCTAATCGCTTGTGTGTGCAATGCGGAGGTATTGCTTGGAGATTTCAATTAAGAATCAATTGACTTGAGATTTAATGAAACTTAATAGAATCTATCATCACAATTACAGTCATGAATTACAAGGTACACACCGTTATAGTTCCGGTACACACGATTATAGTTCCTCGCAGATTTGGAATATTATATTCTCTATAGTATATCTGAATGAAAATTCATTGTCCAATCCATTCACTTCATACGATTTATCGCTAACGTTCACTGAGTTTGACTATGCCAATTCACCTCCTACATGAGAAATTTCGTCAAAATATAGATTGCGCAATTTATCTGTTTCTGCATATTTCACGAAACGAAGTTGTCAGAGAATTAGTTTCATTACGATAAAATGCATCGCGTGCGCCTGTTACTCATTTTACCTTTAATTATTCGAGCGTTGCACAAGGCAAACGTCATCAGCGACGTAATATAATCTCGGCTGCGAGATTTATCTATATTACTCGCCGCTTATATATTATCCGCCGTGATATGCGTGAGATATCCGCGGAAACTTTCTAAAAGTCGGTCCGATTGAATTGCATGATTATACGACATGAAAGTTCTCTGTTAATCCGTATGATGAGATTCTACGGAGATTTTACATTGTCTATTCTTGCTCATACGATCAACGAGATCGCATACAGATTAACGTTTGCGTATGCCTTCGATCGAAGGATCTCGCTTGTTTACAATTCACATAATTTATGCAATATAGTCCTGGTCAGAAATCGAGTATACGTCAAAAGTTGACTCTTCGACTGCTGACAGAAGAATCCGATGCTCTGGGATGAGAATGTCCCGCAGGCATCTTTGCTTTCACTTTCGAAGCAGCTGCGGCAGCGATGCAAGATCGCGAAATCTTTGCAGACGATGATCATTTGTTCAAACGATCCAATAACGTGTTACATCTTCTGTACATTCGTTTATACTTTTTGATTTATTTTTTTTATTAATAGTAAAAATATTTTATTGGCCATTATTATTCTTTCATAATTTTCTAAACATTCAGCATTAAATATTATTATCCACATGTTATATCAATATCTTTGTAACATCTGTTTAAAATCAAGTTAAGAATAAATTTTTTTATTGAGTTAGAGAAAAAATTTTTTTAAGTTGAAGCATAATTGAAACATATTTTTTAAATTGTTTATAAATCTTTTATTAAACCAAATATGTGTCATTTTAATCGATGACTTTTTGCCATTTTTCGAGTAGAGCCATTATTCCATGTGGAATAAATAAAATAAAACTTCTGTGGTTTTTTGGTAAAAAAAACTCGAGATAAATGATTTTTGCAGATCTAAAAAAGTCAAATTTACTTCATTAAGAGAGTTCTGTAAAGACCGAAATAAATAGTAATTGGACAGTACAAGATCATAGCTATACGGTGGATGCATCAAAATTTCTCAGCCAAGCTCTCTCAATTTTTGTTGAATCATCAAAGACGTGTGTGGCCTAGTGTGTTGTTATAATGGAAGATAACGCCTTTTCTATTGATCAATTCTAGCCGCTTGTCCTGAATGGGTTTCCAATCACATTCGTTGTTGACAGTAGAGATCAGAATCAATCGGTTTGCCTGGCGGTAGCAGTTCATAATGGACGACTCCTTTCCAATCCCAGACAACAAAGCCTTTTTTGGCATCAATCTGGGTTTTGCGATTGTTTGTGGTACCTCACCTCGTTTCGATCATGATCTTTTTCGAACATTATTATCATATGTTATCCACTTTCATCACCGGTTATTAATCTTTTCAGAAAAAGCTCAATTTCATTTCGCTTCGCAAATGGAAATTTTATCTATTTAATTTTTTATGTTAAATTATGTGGCACCCAAAGATCAAACTTTTTTGTGTATTCAGCTTTACGCAAGACTCTCAGAACGGTTTTATGATCAATGTTTAGCTCCTTAGCTATGTCATAGCTGTGACATGATGATTTTCTCCAATTTTTTGGAAAATTTCATCGACATTTTTCATAATAGGCCAACCAGAACGATGTGCATCTTTGACATCGAAATTTCTATTTTAAAATCGGCGAAACCAATTCGCTGTTGTTTATCTAATTAGAGCATCCTCTCAATAAACATGACAAATTTTTTTTACGGCTTGCACAGCATTCTTCCCTTTTTTATAATAAAGAAGTAAAATATGTCGGAAATGTTCCTGAATTTTCACTCATTTTTAAATTTGATTGAATGCGTCAATATCGTTCAAATCTATGATCAATCTATTTTAAAATGTTGTATGAAATAGCATCTTTCCAACGATAACCTAATACATCACACAATAGTGACACGTAAAAAATCGACTAGATCTCCATTTATCGGTTATATATAAGAAGATTTTTTCCCTAATCTAATATTTAAGTATTAAGTTATAAATTTGAATCCGTACTTGAAATGGAGATTTTACGTTATAAATTTTTTCTATTTATAAATTTATTAATTTTCTATTAGCATAATAAATTAAATGTATATGAAACAACTGCAAAGCAAGTACATTACGTATATGCGTTTGATCGATACTTATGATCCAGATTCGATACTAATAGCCTTACGTGGGAAAAGATACACATTGAACAACTTCGATGAAATCAGAATTGCATCGATATCTTCAAAGAGATTTGTTATGCTCGCAAATTGGATCAATCTTTGCAAATAATTTTGCACTCTTTATTGTTGATATATTCTTTCAAAAATAAAGTAATAATAGATTGTATCCGATAATTGTTATTAAACAACCTGCTGGTTTTACACTACTTCGCCAAATCAGAAAGCAAAATTAATGTCACAGAAATATTGTTTATACAGGGTGATCGAAAACAATCCAAGTGTCCTTGTAGAGACGTATTCTTGACACAATTCTAAAATGATTTTTCCTTTATAAAAATTTTGTCTGAAGATTAATTTTCAAATAACAAGAAGAAATAGCATATCATAGACCATATAGAGAAGACGGGCAAGAGCGATGGTTAAACGCAGGCGCTTTATATGGGACGCATACTGATCAGACGCATTCACACGTTTATAAAAACACATTCCTTTTTTCCCCACATTATCTCTTTGTCTTTCACATATACTTTAAATATATCAATTTCGTTAAATTATAAATTAGAATGATGAAATTAGAATGATGAAAAAACCGAAACATACGAAGTAATTAACAAGAATGTAAAACTCACAACAGAACCCTGCTTACTAAATAGAAAAAATGCAATTATATTAAGGAATCGGAATATAAAAATCATTATATGTAGCAATGGATCGATACCGAGAGCTTATGATTTTCCGAAGATTCACAAACAGAATTGCATGTTTAAAATAATAATATCATCAATAGGGAGCTCTCTGTATGCATTAACTTCGTATTTGCACATTTTCTATGAAGCTATTCCTAAAGCAGACAGCTATATAAAAAACAGCTTCCAATTATTTAAAAATTTAGAAAGAATGAAAATTGATGACCATAAGTTAATTTCATTAGATGTTATCTCACTCTTTACGAACATCCCAATAAAAATAGCTCTAGACTGCATAAATGAAAATTGGAACTTTATTTCTAAAAAAATGTAACATACGGAAAAGCGAAATTTTAGTGGCACTAAAATTTATTTTAGATTCATTTTTTACTTTTGACGATATATTCTATAAACAAACCTTCGGAACATCTATGGGCTCTCCATTCTTACTAGTTATTGCGAACTTAGTACTGAAGAGGTTAGAAAGAATAGTTTTAGCACTTTTCAACAGAGATTTACCTTTTTATTATTGGTACGTGGATGACTTGTGTATGGCTGTTCCATCTTCGGAAATTAATAAGATTTCAGATTGTTTTAACTCTTTCCACCCGCGCCTACAATTTACTCTGGAAGTGCGAAGGGACTCGTTTAACTTTTTAGACGTCACCGTCACAAAAACAGAGAGTTATCTAACATTCGATTGGTATCAAAAGCCTATCTGCTTGGGTAAATTTTTGAATTTCTTTTCCAACTATCCTATATTCTCAGAAGAGGGGGTATCATTGTTGGCATGATGGACAGAGCGTTATTACTTTCCGATCCAAAAAACATTATAAGAAAAATCTATCCTATATAATTACGATTCTATTGGAAAATTCTCTATTGACTATCCTCTGCCTTTTTTTGAAACTATTAATCATAGAATAAAAAACCTGTCTGAAAGGAGAACAGCTTTTCAGGATTCAATAAATAACGAGAACCAAGAGATTAAATCTTCTTATAGTACCGTATAGGTTTATAGTACTGTACATTCCCTCGTTTATAGATAAACAACTTAACAACAAAGATGTTAAAGTTTCTTTCTTCAGTTTAAATAAACTAAATAAATTCATAAAAGTTCACGACCACCGTCTACAAAAAATAATGTATATAAAATAATTGTATATAAAATCGAGTATAAAGATTGCAATGCGTCTTATGTCGGTCAGACAATTAAATACGAGAATAAAAGAACATCACAATCATATTCGCTGGAACATATCTACTCGTTCTGTCATAACCGATCATAGAATGCAATCTGAACACGACTTTGATTAGGATAATGTTATGATTCTCGATGAGGAACCGTGTTATGGCAAGCGTTGTTTAATTTCTGAAATGATTCATATTAAAAAACAAGAGAATAGCCTTAACTTACAATACAATATAGAAGGCCTTCATAAATCTTATTTACCAATCATAAATAGAATTTAATGTTGAAAAACACGTGACCGCTTGACATATAAAACATTGTTGTCAGTTGTATCTTGACAATCGTCACAATCACATACTAATCTTTGTAAGCTAGATAATTTTAACGGATTATCGATTCTAATGTGAAAATTATTTTAACAACGTTTCATATTATTTTATTCTTGTAATGACGTATCGACGAATATATTTAATGCCATTTAGACATCATGAACTACATCGGTGAGTTATGATATCTGAAGAATAAATTTAGCTTTATCTTTTTTAACATGATCATAAGATACTCTATTCATGTATAAAATTTCCAATTGTTTCCTGCACACGGCCAAGCAGCCGTTCTGTGAGCAATGTTTGTTCAACTTGGTAGATAACTATGTAGATTTTTGAACATTCCTAATCACTGGGTGCTCAATGCATTTAATAGAAATTTGTACACCTGAGGAAGGCTCAACTCTGCAGCTAAAACATATATTGTTGCATATGCGTTTTTTAATTATGTAATACACATGTAAGGATAATTTAATTTATGTAATCTTTTTAATTTTGTTATAATATTACAATAATTTTTGAAGATCTATGTAATGATATATTTGTTATCATATTTTAAGAAATACGTTTTTATATTCTGACTCTCATTCGCCCTTTCTACTTATTATTTCTACTTATTATTTATTGAGAGTCCTGTACTTTTAATTTAGAATGATGAAATTAAATGAAATTAATGTTAATTTAGAATGATGAAATTAAATGAAATTAATGTTAATTTAGAATGATGAAATTAAAATGAATATTGAATCCTTTGAATATCGGGTTGTTTTTCAATTACATTGACAAAATTATTAGAGAAATGTAAAAGAGCGAAATTAGACAATTATTATGTACGATAAGCATTATAAAACTATTATTGACGTACAAATCAAACAACTTTAGTACTCTCACCTCTAAAACATATATCAATATCAAGATCATTGAAGAGATGTCTCCTAATGTAAAGGAATACAATTAAATTTAACAAGTACGTCAAGTAAGAAGCGCTCTTAGAAACAATTATTTGATTTGTACGCCAATAATAGTTTTATAATGCTTATCGTACATAATTATTGTCTAATTTCATTCTTTTATCATATTTCTCTAACAATTTTATCAATGTAATTAAAAAACAATCCGATACTCAAAAGGTTTAATATTCATTTTAATTTCATCATTCTAATTTATAATTTAACAAAATTAAGTAGTTTAAAGTACGCAAATTTAAAATATGTGAAAGACAAAGAGATAGTGTGATAGAAGAAAAGGTAAGAAGAAACGTGTTTTTATAAACGTATGAATGCGTCCGGTCAGTGTGCGCCCCGCGCGTAAAGCGCCCGAATTTAAACGTGAGCGCCGCTCCTGCCCGTTTTCTCTATGCGACCCGTAATGCGCTATTTCTTCTTGTAATTTAAAAACTAATCTTCAGACAAAATTTTCGTAAAGGAAAAATCGTCTTAGAATTGTGTCAGGAATACGTCTCTACAGGGACACCTGGGTTGTTTCGGATTACCCTGTATATCGAAACAGTAACATCTAAGAGAAAAAAAGAAATTTATCGTTATCGAGAAGGAGATTCAATAAAATTTGAATAACATGTAGTTTGATATTTAAGGAAGTATGAGTATATATTAAAGTATTACGGTATAGGTTGTGTTCCTTTTGATATACGTTGCCAATACTGAAAATCTACAATAGGAAAGACCGGGACTAATAGATTCATTTTTTAATTTCGAATTTTTACAGATAAAATTAAGAGACTTAAAAATGAATTCTACACCAGTTACTACATACATTTGATTACCTAATAATATTTTAATAAATAATAATAAAGGGAAACTGATAATTAATATGAAAAAAAATGCATTTTTCTAATGCATTCCATTTGATTCAACTAGCCCCGGGACCGGGGTAATTCAACTAAGATTATTAAAATAAAGATTAATGTATTTTAAGCTACATCTTTGGCTACATATTAATAAAACTTTTATAAAAATATATTTTAAACACAAATATTCGCTTCGCAGGGCAAAACAATACTTCTTTTTGCAAAATTTGTTCATTTCGTGCAAAAACAAATAAGCCTAGTTTTCGAGATTGAATGAGGAAACTAAACTTATAACATTTATCACTGAGGAAAATCTCTTTAAAAGAATCAAATTTTGAGTAAGTACTATAAGAGTCACTAAATGATCAAGACTCACTAAATGAGTCATACAGTTCCATGCTGTGATTACTTCTATTATTCCCAACCGTTCATTTTTTAAAAACATTAACAATATACGATAACAAAGACACATAAACAAAAAAAATCTGTTGAACTTTATTAAGTAAGAACTACACTTATTATATCTAAGTAGAAATCAAATATCTCAGACAATCATATACGATTGTAAAACAAAAACTTTAAGAATAAAAATATTTACTTAGGTATACGATTTTTTTTAAATTGCGGCATAACTTCTTTTATAGATATGTTCGCAATAAGATGTTACAACAGACTTAGCGGCAGTCGCTGCTGCGTACTCAGACACGTTTACGCATGTCTCGCGTGTTTTGTTTTTAATGTAGCCTCGATTATTCTACTTACTCCTATATTCAACTGATCCCGATCTCTCTATTGAAATTCACGTTACATAGGATAAAGTTGCCGAAATCGTACTGACTCCTAATCGCACTACCTCGCTTAAAAATTCAATTATTGTATTTAATTACATTCTTATATATGTAAGTTATTTAAGAACTATATATGGTACCATGGTAGCAACGTTACTTCGTTTACATGAAACGCAATACAAGTGTTGTTATTTACGTAAATAAAAAAGCGTTGCTAATTTTCAACATATAGCGGAATTACAGAAAGTATAAATTAAATAGCCTAAGTCTTGATCATTTATCGTGATTCGCATTATTATTAAAATTAAATTAATAGAGTTAAAGTTTGCTTTACATTTTTGTTTATAAATTAAATAAATAAAAGTTTTAAAAATGCTCAAGTTTCCTAAATTGCACCATAATGTAATTCTCATAATCTAATTTTCTAAATCGCACATTTTCTAATATTTTTACATTTTTTATATTTTTATTCCATTTATTATTATGTAAAAATGTATAGTGTTTCTGCATATAGTGCCAAAACTACAGCGACTTTAGCTCATGAAAACAAATTGAAAATGTCTAAAAACATATGTCCGATTTCGGAATTACGGGATATTGAAGTAAGAAAATGAATCGTAGTAAATGTTATTTAATGTTCGTTATTTTAAATAAAGAAAACCAAGATCGGTCAAATTTTGGATGTTACAAATAATACATTATATATTTTATTAAATCAATTTATTGCAGATATAATTGCCAATAACATTCAGTTTCAACACAATCATTTTGAAACTCTACTAATACCCCCTAAATTAAATTAGAAAGAAAGAAAGAAAGAAAGTAAGAAATTTTATTGCGAAAAATATTATCTCAGCCAGGATTCGAACCTCGGACCTTTCAACTTTCCGGGAAGAAAAGTTTCTTTCTTTCTAATTTAATTTAGAGGATTAATAGCGTTTCATAATGACTGTGTTGAAATCGAATGTTATCGGCTCGCAATTATATCTGAAATAAATTGATTTAATAAAAGAATATATAATGTATTATTTGTAACATCCAAAATTTGACCGATCTTGGCTTTCTTTATCGTATTTGAGGCTAAGACACTCTTCCCGGAAAGTTGAGAGGTTCCAGATTCGAATCCTGGCTGAGATAATATTTTTCACAATAAAATTTCTTGCTTTCTTTCTTTCTTTCTTTCTAATTTAATTTAGGGGGGATTAATAGTGTTTCAGAATGATTGTGTTAAAACCGAATGTTATCGGCTCGCAATTATATCTGAAATAAATTGATTTAATAAAAGAATATGTAATGTATTATTTATAACATCCAAAATTTGATCGATTTTGGCTTCCTTTATCGTATTTGATATATTCACATATACGGTCGTGCTTAAAATTCGTTATTTTATTTAATGCTTTACAAAAAAAATGTTCAAAAATTCCTCCGTCGACTTCAGCACACTTTTTGACACGAATTAATAAATTGTTTCGGACTTGATGACAATTATTTAAGAACTTCGCGGATGATATCGGTAGCATTAAGTATCAATTGCCATAAATGTTCTGCATTCTGAATTTTATGCTAGACTAGATCATTAGATCTTTCATTCGTCCCGAAAGAAAAAATCCTGTGGTGTGAGGTTGGGACTTCTCATTGGCCATTTAATAGGAACGTCTTGGTCTCTTCTAGTGATCATGGAGAAACGTTCGCACAGGAAGTCATCTTAATGTGTATTTGTTTACATTTTGGGAATGAAAGATCTAATGATTCTAGTCTATAAAAAAAAAATTCAAGATTCAACAGAATAATGGACATTAAATAATATTTACTATGATTTACGTTTTCTTACTTCCCCGTAATTCCGAAACCGTTCGGAATCAGACAATGTTTATTAGACATTTTCGACTTTTTACATGCTAAAGCCGCTGTAGCAGTTTTGGCACTGTATGCAGATATCCTATATTGTAAACCTACAAAATATTTATACAAAGTATATTTATTTTATTTCATATAGAAACTCCTTAAATTACTTCCTGAAATTATTCTGTATTTCAGAAATTATGAAAAATATATTCTTAAGTTTTTGCCAGTATAATATAATAAAATACAATTTTTTTCTTTTCTTATATAATTTTTAAATATTTGTACAATATTATTATAATGTTTGAAATGTTTGAATATTAGTTTGGTGCGAATTTTCTTCGTTGCCAAAATCGCACCATATTAAAATAGTATCATTTAAAATGTTATATAAATGTACTAAAAAATTATTAAAAAATTACATAATAAAAGGTGCAGTTTATTATGCTGTAAAAAAACTTAAGAATGTTTTTCATAATTTCTGAGTTATGAGCCTTTAAGTGAAAAGTGGCGCCATTTCAGCAACCTTACTCTATACAGGGTGTCCCATTTTAATGTTTCACCTTAAATAACTTTTTTATTTTTGATCTTAGAAAAAAATATTTCAGACAGTTGTATGGCTTTGAAGGGACATAAGATGGCATCATTAGTTTGATTTTGAATAGTTTGAAGGTCACATAAAGGTTACTTTCAATTTCTTAAATGGAAATCCCTATTTTTTATTGCAGGCTAAAACCTCTTGGATGTTGTTCAAGATTATGACCTCAAGTTATTGTATCTCTTATTTTCATTTTTACGTAGAAACGTAATTTTTAGCAAAAATCGAAATAAGAGGAACAATCTCCAATGATCTTAATTTTGACAAATGTTATCCAAGTCATAATTTTGAATAACATTCAAGAGGTTTTAGCCGTCGGTCAGATACCTTGGGTAATGCTAATGCCAGCTGTAACTTGCAAGCCTTATAACTCGAAAAGTACCTAATGAAAATGAACTTAGAGCGTTTTGGAAAGCTCTCTAAATGATCTATAAGAATGTGCAATGAAAAGTAGAGGATTCCAGTAGGGGATTTAAGAAATTTAAAATAATTTTCACGTGATTTTCAAGCAACTATTCAAGGTCAAACTAATGACACCATCTGTATATGTTCTCCTCAAAGCCGTACAACTTTTGTCTGAAACATTTTTTTCTAAGATAAAAAAGAAAAAAATTAATTGGGGTGTGACATTAAAATGGGACACCCTGTATACTATAGATTTCAATGGCAGTGTATATTGGAATACAATTATAACGTTGTGTATATGTCAAAATATAATTGCATTATAATCTTTAAGAAAGATATAAATTTAATTTTAGTCATTACTTTGTATTAAAAATGTGAAGTATCTTGATGCATCTTGATGAATCGTTGAGTAATAGTGGCACTATACGAGGCAAATAACAAATTCGACATGTGTCGATCGGTTTTCTTCGTACCGATCTTGGAATGAATGAACTCACCGTTGCAATTTCACTTTCTTACGACTCAGCTTGTGCAAGCCTCAAGGTTTCCCACACGAAAGCCAATAGATAAAACGAGCGAATAGCATGCTCGCGAGAATCAGTCAATCCTTGTCGCATTTGTGTTCATCTATACACTTCTTATATAATACAAGATTCTTGTATGACTTACAAAATTATTATACGAGGGAAATCAATAAGTACCCGTGTTAGTAATGAAGACGCAAACATTTCACAAAATTTTTTTTTATTTTTCAATGTAATCCCCTTTTAGGAGGATACACTTTTCCCAACGCTTCTGCCATTTTTTTAACCTCTCAGAAAAATACAATTTGTCGAACTCTGCAAAATAGGCCTCTGTTTCGGCGATGACCTCCTCATTCGACGTGAATTTCTTTCCACCGAATCATTTTTTCAAGTTTGGAAACAATAAGAAGTCACAGGGGGCTAAATCCGGAGAGTACGGTGGATGCGGCAGCAATTCGTAGCGCAATTCGACCAATTTGGCTGTGGCGATTGCGGAGGAGTGAGCCGGTGCATTGTGAGCAATCGCGGCACTCATCGGGCCGACAGCTTTTTCATTCCCAAGTTATCATGCAAAATATTGAATGTCGTTTCGTACGACATGCCTACAGCCTCTGTTACTTCGTGCACTTTCGTTCGGCGATCAGCGAGAATTATGTCGTGGATTTTTTCAATGATTTTCTCAGTAACCACGTCTGCCGGGCGGCCTGGACGCTCTTCATCAAAAATAGATGAACGACCACGTTTGAATTCGTTGAACCAATATCTGACGGTTGTCATAGATGAAGGTTCCCATAGACGGCATCCAACTTCGTTTTTATTTTTTCGCACATTTTTCCATCCAAAAATAAGAAACGAATCGCGGATCGATATTGCTCTTTTTCCATTGTATCGGAAAACATCTAACACTACGAATTGCTGTCAAATCAAGACTATTGCATGAATCACTCTGAAATTTTATATGGCGTCGTTTGAAAGATGGTAGTACACGATAGTAAGACCAACTTGCATCAGCAACGTCGCCTGTCTTGAAACACGGGTACTTATTGATTTGCCCTCGTATGTCTCTCTGTAAAGCAGTGTTTTTCAATATTATGTATGTAGTTTTTTACAAACGACGTAAACAGATCTTTATGATAATTAATTGATGAAATATATTACAATATATAGTAAAAAATTATTTACTGAAATCATTTGAAAGCCGTATATTATATATGTATGTATGTATATATATATATATATACATGTATATATATATATATATATATACATGTATATATATATATATATATATATATATATATATATACATGTATATATATCAATTATAAATTATAATGCGGATATAATTTCATAACTAAATTTACTTTCAATAAAATTAATTTTTCCTATATTGCAATTTTGGTATACTAAAAATATCATCTTCGATTTTCTCAAGTGGAACGATTAGCGTGAGTAATGGAAAATTATGCGTGTTACGTCTGATTATATGAGCAAACGAGGGAACTGTCGCGATCGTTCAAATGGTCCGGTAGAGGCCATTGCCAAAAGTGAAACCGATGCCGGTAAAACCGAATAAATATTGACCATGGTGGTGCTCCATTAAAGAGGTCACTTTCGAGCCGCGGCCGAGTCATCACACAATGAAACCACATTTTCAAAGTGAATTTTATATAAGATAAGAAAAAAAATCACAAACAACGGAATCGCTTTCTTTAAGAAGAAGAATATTTATTGTTTTTGCGAAAATAATGTGAAAAAAAAGTATTTGACTATTTATTTAATTTCAGTGCAGCTATTGTGCAGACTAATTCTTATCTTTATTTTATCAGAAGATATTCTGCACATAAAATTTCTATAAAACTAATTTTTACTTAAATTAATTATGAATATTTTATATAAATATTTAGAGAGCTTTTAAAGAGAATTACTCCATTATATAATATTCATTAAATTTTATTAAATATCTTAGATATTTTTAAATATTTAGAAAAAATGAAA
>JAANIC010005572.1:321032-362422 GCA_017607545.1 Acromyrmex charruanus | reverse complement strand
AGATATAGATTATAAGACATTATACATATATGAAACCTTTTTAATATAATTTCTATTAAATACAAATATATATACTTATATCTCTCACATGCGTACCATTTCGTTACAATTTCGCTAATAATTATTATAAAAAGAAATCATCAAACAAAATCGAAATTTATCATTTATACATATAATATATTTTTAAATACATCATGCTGCACATAATTCAGTTATATCAATGAACTTTACTAATTTCTACTGAAATAATATCGAATATCTTTTTATCATAACAAAGTAACGTCAATCGTTGTTCGTCATCATCACTGCTTGGAAACGTCATAGCGAGCGACGCAGGTAGGGACAATAGAAAATCAGCGGCAGCCGGTGCCAAGGACGGGCAGTTCTCCGGCGGTTTCGTAACTCGTGAAAGTCTGCACGGGGGACAGTGACCTCACCCTCCCTCTCCTTCTCGCGCGTCCTCTCCTGTATATCTTCTCCCTTGTATCCCCCGTGAAACTTTGATCCTTTCCTCATGTCAAGCGCCTTCAACTGCAAACGTGTCCCACGGTTCTCCACGAGATAGTCACTTATGCATGAACCTTATCCGACAAAGCGACCAGCTTTCCCCGAAGTCAGAAACCAACTTGATAGGTTCTTTCGCTTTCTTTTTCTCTACTCTTTCTACTCTTCTATCTCGCTCACATACACTCCGTGCCCGACCTCGAGGAAATGTCTCGAGATCCAAAAGGTTAGTGAAAGGTTTAGTCTATCGATTGGATGCGCGGCCGCCGAACTCGAATTTCGCGCAACAGAGGAAGTGCTGACGGAATGAACGTACGAATCTTTTTAGAATAACTTTTTCGCCTTATAAAAAAATTTCAAGGTCATATAAACAAGATTGAAAGCCCGACATGTGAGATACTATATGTACAACTGACAAAAATTGATTCAAACAGCAATGTATATGTATACGTCTGAGAAAATTATTATTGATTTTAATCAATATTTCTAGATGCATAACTAAAATATTTAACAAATGCAAATAGTGTATTATCTTTGATAAAAGAAGATCATGTAGATAGATTTTATATATTAACTTTGTATGTTTAAGGTGGTACACTTACGACAAAGGTTAGACAATGCAGTTAGCAGTTCGAGGGATCGAGTATTTCCTTTGGACGCAACCTTAACCATGATTCAAACCCTTATAGACTGCGACGAGTTCCAAGATATCGCCACATTGAGGGTATGTAAGAATATGTCCTTTTATAATAAAACATATAATGTAAATTGCATAATTTCTATTAAGACATTGGTATAGTTAATTTAAACATTGACATAATTTTTTTCCACGAAAAAATATGTTTTTCTAATATGCAATATATAAGTTTAATTAAAAAAATTACTTAGTCTAATCAATGTTTATTTCCGTAAGCAGCAGTGAATAATCTGTTTCTCCAAACAGTACTGGGATTTATTTGCCGATCGACATTTAGGCTGCGCGCGGGTTGATAAAGTAAAGGGCATGAACCAAGTTGAAAATCGGCTGAAATGTGCAAGTAAATCCCAGCACTGCTCTAAACTGATCCGTTTAAATGAAATATTAATAAGTCTGTTTTTTTATTCCTACACTAAACTGCACTAAAACTCTCTTTCTTGCTTTCGCGAAATATATATCCATTTTACTTTATATTCCAAAAGCATAGTTCAGCCACAAAAAACAGATTCATTATTTAAATGAGACAAATCCTATTTTTGGTGAGAGCAGATCTAGTACTTAAATATTTTGAATTTATGTACATATGGCATCACAAATAACTTAAATATTTTGAATTTATGTACATATGGCATCACAAATAGATGATTAGTCATTGTATAAGCAGGACTTTTACATGATGATTTACGTGTCACTGACACATCATTAGATATTACTACATTAATATCTCATTCACGCATGCTACACATACACATAAATTTTCGTATAACATTAACGATTTAATTAGATATCGAAAAAAATTACCCGTGTTTTTTCTTTTTACAAAATTGATTGTTTAAACAAATTGTTCAAAAATACCATTTTTACATAAACAAATACCGGATCGAAAAAATATCAAGAATAAAAGTTTCTTGTTTTCGAACGACACTTTTAGTTTTTTAAATAAAAATAGGCATTTTTAAACAATTTGTTTAAACAATTATTATTTAAATAATCGATTTTGCAAAACGAAAAAACACAGCTAATTTTTTTTTTCGCTTATGCTATCACGTATTCAGTTTGGTTACCCATTAAGGCTCATGTTTAATACAGCGTTATCACAGCTGTGGTCACATGGGCCTTAATGGGTTAATACATGTATTATACTTTAATCCTGGAAAAGGATTTTCGAATCTGTAAAAGAGAACAAAAATAATTGTACAAAAATTGTATGGTTTAGTCGGTGGTAATACAGGTGACCTCCTTGTTCATTCTTCGATTCTCATGCAATTTTGTATGTTAAGATATTTGTGACGCCATGTATACATATCCAATTCTGCAAACCGTGAACCTTTTTTGGTTTTGAAACACAATTATGAACAGAACTAGAATATTATAATAGTATCACATCCTAGCAAACGAGAATGGATAGAAATGGATTCAGATTTTCAGAAATACGGATTCACGAATTATAAAATGAATCTTTTCCAATTCTGAATGGATTTTAATTCCTTTATAGGAATTACATAGAGCATATTTCTGCATCTTTTAATTTAAAAATAATATTAACATTTTCTGTGCATCGTGAATATTGTTCAATTCAAAACTGTGAATAGGAAATGCAATTTTTTAATTCAGTTGAATCTAAAAATAATATCAGCCATTTCTGTGCATCGTAAATACTACTCAATTCAAATTTCTGAATAGAAAATGCAGTTTTTCAATTCAATTGAATAAAAAAATTATTTTTATTTAAAAATAGATTATAAATGCTACTTAATTTATTCAAAATTATGAATAGGAGACTTTTGTTTTAATCCACTACTACGTTTAAAAAAAAAAAGATTGTAAGGTAAAAATAATTCAGCTATGATCTTTTATTTCTTTTTAATTATAGACCAAAAGACCTAGTGATTTTGTTACCCATAGCGACAAGTATGGGAACTAGTTATCTTTTATTTCATGCAAAACATAAAAACAATATACAAGGTGGGATATTCAGGCGAATATCTCAGAAACAAGAAAAAGTTTTACATAAAAGTTGTAGATTTCAGAAAAGGGGAGAAAGAAAGTGGAAATAACGGATTTTGGATAGGGGGCACTATCAAGATTAGGTCAAGGTCAACATGAATTTTTTAAATGGAATCCTCCTTTTTTTGTATATTCTTGTAGCACATCTCGAGAGCTTTCCAAAACACTATAATAAAATATTTTTTCATGAAATACTTTTCGAGTTATAAGACTTGAAAATTACAGTATCTCCGACATTAACCTTTTAATCGGTGAGTATGCATATACAGGGTGATTTTAACATATTTCGTCACTCATCATGAGCAGGTAGAGTAAATCGAACTGAGTCCAAAAATCATCTACCATTTTGCAGTTTACGCAATAGTTAACGAAATATTAATTACTAAAAATTGCCAAATATTGGTCTTGAATAATTTTTTACTCAAATACTATCAACTTTATAGAAAAGCTGCAAGAGACAAAAATCATTTATTTTCTTCTCATAAAGTTCTGCGAATTTTTTCAAAATTTTTTAATACCGTATTTTCTCATGTTGATGAAAATAAGAAAATACAGTACTAAAAAGTTGATAAAAAATTCTGAAAAAATTTTTAGAATTCTATGAGAAGAAAATAAATGATTATTGTCTCTTGCAGTTTTTCTATAATGTAGTATTTGAGTAAAAAATTATTCAAGATCAATATTTGGTAATTTTTAGTAATTAATATTTCGTTAACTATTGCGTAAATTGCAAAATGGTAGATGACTTTTAGAGTCAGTTCGATTCACTCTACCTGCTCATGATAGGTGACGAAATATGTTAAAATCACTCTGTATAATATATATTATATAATTCACATTGAATTATTTAAAGCAATAAAGATCTAGTTTCGATCATTACAGGTTTAAATATTCTTATATTTATAGAAATTATACCTGAAATTAACTACTTCAAATTAATTTTGAAAAACGCACCTTAGGAATTTGAACTTGGGACCTCTGAATTATCAATCTTGCGTTACATGCATATATACCATTTATTTGTAGTCATTCGAACTGCGCACCGGATTTTCCGGACTTATAAACGCAATTAAACAACTGTATAATATCACAAATTAAATTAAATTGACAAGCAAATTTTAATATTTTTGATGTTCAATCTGATATCATATATAGAAAGATGTTAATGTGCTGCAAAACTGTAAATAAATTTATATAGTATATACCATGTATATAATAAATAAAGTATATATAAATAAAGTATATATATAAAAGTATATACCTAGACTCACTCATGTAGAGGACATGGATCAGAGGAACAGAAACTTACTAACAGACTTCTTTTAGGGTGCGATTGCATGTAACGCAGTACGCGGTACGTATACAAAATCTAACTAGGTATCTATAAACAAGTATTTATCCAATAAACAAGAATGAATTAAAATGGATTGAAATTTTTTTCTATCCGAATGCGTATTTTAAATAGCGAATACTTTTTTTGGATTTAATTGGATTCAATTGGATTCAATTGGATTCAATTAGATTCAATTGGATGCAATTGGATTGAAAAATTGCATTTCCTATTCAAAATTTTGAATTAAACAATATTCACAATTATGTTGTTTTGCACAGAAAAAGCTAATATTATTTTTAAATTGAAAGGCATAGAGATATGCTCTATGCAATTCGTACAAATGAATAAAAATGCATTCAGGATTGAAAAGCATTCATTTTAACATTCGCGAATCAATATTTCTGAAAATCTGAATCCATTTCAATCCATTCTCGTTTGCTAGGTAGGTATCGCGCAAACCGTGTCGCTTGCTTCTTTTCCCTCCTATTACATGGAGCGCAGTAAGCCGCATGGGCTAGTGACAAATTAACTTTAATATGAATTTTTTTTAATATATTAACTTATTTCTGTGCACATTTCATCAATACTCTTATTTTTTCAATGGATTTATTTAATAATTGCATTTAAATCAATTAATTCTATTAAAAAATAGCTTAGTAACGTGAATGTATTACTAGCCCGTGCCGCTTATCGCGGCTTACTTTATGTAATAACAGAGAAAAAAAGCAAGCAGCACGGTTTGCGCGGTTCCTATAGTTACTTAATTACTGTATCGCATACCGCATACCGCGCTACATGTAATTGTACCCTTACAATGTGTTTAATTCTTTGCGTAAAACGCTCGTCATGTGCACGCTCGCTCATGCCCCAAGGATCTAGCACGTACAGGTCTGTCCAATTTGAGCTCTGGAGTCAAAACGCAAAACCACGTAAAAGAATTATGTGTAACCCAGTGAACAAGAATGAATTGGAATGGATTCAGATTTTCAGAAATACGGTTTTTAGGAATATTACAATGAATGCTTTTCAATCCTGATTGCATTTTTATTCATTTATAGGAATTACATGAAGCAAATGCCTTTTCAATCCTGAATGTATTTTTATTTATTTATAGGAATTACACGGAGCATATCTTTATGCCTTTTAATCTATACTAATATTATCATTTTCTGTACATCGTGAATTGCTCAACTCAAAATTCTGAATAGGAAATGCAGTTTTTTAATTCAATTAAATAAAAAAAATTTTTACTAGTATAAGTTTTTATTTAAAAATGAACCATAAATGTTATTTAATTTATTCAAAATTATTAGTAGGAAATTTTTCGTTTTAATCCAACTAAATTCAAAAAAACTTTATAATAAAAAGTTAATAAGTTTATAAATAAAAATAATTCAGTTATGTTTTTATTCTTTAATTTTTTTTCTCTTTGATTATAAAAGAAATAAAAGAATGATCGATGTTATCACTCGCAAATCAAACCGAACACATCCCGAATATTACTCTGATTGTGGCGCGAGATCGGCCAAGCGAAATTAGGTTATTCGACTCTTACTCAATGTCGTCTCATAGTAATGTAAATTGTTTATATTTCATTATATATATTAAATGACGATATTTTTATTGTATCCATGTAATTTTGTGCGGTGGATTAGGTGATTATAATTGAAGTACACAATAAATAACATACTTATCTCTCTCAATTGAAGAAGCGATGTAGAAATAAGTAACACAGAAGATTCATAATCCAGAAGTCCCAGGTTCAAATCCCACTAAGGTGCGTTTTTAATATCAATTTGAAATGGTTAATTTCAGGTATAATTATTATGTCTTAGGAATAAAATTTGTAAGCATTAAATATAAATAATGTTTTATTTTTGTCGAATATTAAACTATCCAGTGTCAGGATCCACTTCATTTCAATCTATTTTCATGAATTTAAAGTATGCATTCAAAAAATTTTAATTCATTTTAATCCATTCTCGCTTACTGGCTAAGATTTTAGGAACTGTAAACTGATGAACTTAAATGTGTATCAACACTTGACAGTCCCCGAAATCTTATCCATATTGAATTTTTTTGCGTCGATTGCTTTGCGTTTTGGCTCCGGAGAGAAATTATGCTCAAATTGGACAGGCCTGAACTAGCATTCATTATTTCGATCTCGATCTTCGCAAAGAAAATAGTCTGTGCGCTCTATTCATTAATGATACGGTGATTCGGGGGATGGCGCTGATGACATTTGTTTCAATCACAAAATCGTGCTAATCATATTTAATTATGAAATAATAAAATAATAACAATCTATAAATAAAAGAGCAAAAAAATCATACTCAGGATATCAGCAGGATAGCGAAAGTCATATATTTAAAATTTCATCAATTTTTAATATAAATAAACATAAACATTTCGGCCAAGATGTCGCCATCTTCAATATGTAAAATAATTAAATAAAAGAGTAAAATAAAGAGGTTAACACAATTATGAGTCAACGTGATAAAATTGATTACAAAAATGAACGCAATTCAGTGACAGATTTTCTAGCAAGAGTTGAGCCAATGTCGATCGATTAACTCGTTAAGTTAATCCTCGTGTATTTGGTCTAATAATAATTGCCATATATCACAAAATTTCCAAGTTCTATTAGAAAATATTGAAATAGATTGAATAAGATTAAATTAAATAAATTTAACAATAGTGCAAACATATCTATGATATCAGGTAAAGAAGTACGAGATGTAATGACGAGAAGAGAGAACATTTTTGTTTAAAATAATTTTAACGTCGGTCCGTGTCATTAGTTATAGCTATATTTATACTTAATAAATTATTTATTAATCTAAATGTCTTAGAAATAAAATTTGTAACACTTAAATATGAAACAATATAATACAATAAAAATAATAAAGCATCCAGAGAAATGTTTCTTCGATTCAAATAAATGTTTCTTTGCTATGTGATTAAAGAAAATTTTCTTTAATTTGAATATCATTTTTTTATTTAAACATTATTTTTTGAAATTACTTTTATTTCTTACGTTGAATTATTTTTTGAAATTAAATAAAAAAACTTGTTTGATTTAAAAAAATTATGAAATATCAAAGAAATTTTTTCTTTAACCATATAACAAAGAAATATTTCTTTGAATTGAAAAAAACCTTTCTCTGAGTGAGGGCTCTAAATAATAAAAATTAAAAATGTAAAATAACAGGGTATTTAGGAGTAAACCACAGAACTTGTTGCGTGAAACAAATTATATTTTCTCTCAAGTACTCATACAAAATTGTTCAAATCTCATAACATAACTTATAAATTAGAAATACATAACTTAGAAATCTTGACATTTCGACTACGTGATCGAGCGCCCTCTTCAGAAAAAGCCAAAAAATTGAAATGCATAATAATAGGTCTGTTCTTTTTAACTAAAGTTCTTGCACGTCGGTTTATCTCAAGTAGAACATTAAGTCACGATAACATCAAAATAAATTGGAAATTAAGTTGTTTCCAGAGTAATGAGAGCTACCCATATGACGATTGGAAGGCGGAGAAATCTGGATGTACGATCGTGGATTAAATATAGTCAATTAGACATAACAGATGCATTACTGAGTTAAAACAATAAGTAAATCAATCAGTGTAATAATAAAAAACTATGTAATAAATTATTGCATCTACAGTCTATTGCATCTTCAGAGAATAAAATTAAATATAAATGAATTAAATTAAATATAAAGTGTTTCATAAATGCATTTCAATACTTTAGGAGGTAAATCTACATACTAAAATAAATAAAAAAAAACGTCATATGAACATATGTCCTATATATCTCTGTTTTCAAGTTATAGGTGATTAAAGATCTCTTTTATCAATCTCGGTTAAGCTAATCTATGGTTATATGAAGTTTGTTCAGCATGCTCATGTTAATGTAACTGTCAATTAGCTTGACTGAAGTTGGTGAAAGAGATCCCAAAAAAATGTTTGAAAACACTCACCTTGTGCGTCAACACACGCTACTGCATACTCTGGCATTGAATTCCGCACTCGTTCAAAAATACCAGGAATTATTCTTCGAATAATTTCAAATCCATTTCGTATCTTTTCTCGCAAATCATCCACATTGTTTCCACAGCGAATACACAATAGATTTTAAATGGTCCCAAAAATAAAAATCTAATGGATTGAAATCAGGAAATCATGGTGATCGATACATTAAATGTATGTCGGCTATTTCAGCATAAATGTTACCATTTTGCCGCTTTTAGAACAATATTTAGAACAATAACTCACGAGCTTAAGATACCAACTGTTTGAAATTCTGTCCGATTTGTATTAAATGGATATTGTTTGTAAACATTAAATAACGTCGAGATATGCTAAGCTATATAATAGCATGTTGACCCACAAGGCGAACATTTTCCTTAATCATCCATAATTTGAAAACCTCGTTGAAAACTTCATATGAACATATGTCCTACATATCTTAATTTTTTACTTATTTTAGTGTATAAATTTACCTTCTAAAGTGTATTAACATGTATTTATAATAATACGATAAACACTCATATTATACATCCTGTCGTTTACACTTATATTTAATTTCATTTATTATGTTATATTTAATTTAATTTATTTATATTTAATTTTATTCTTTGACTATAGATGCAATAATTTATTATGGTAAATGTTCAGTACAGCGCCCTCACCTTCAATTTTCCTGTAATTTTGTAAATTTGTGTATCTTTACAAATACATTATCATTTTCTAATTTACTGACATCAAAAAACTTTGAAATTAAATAAAAAAAAACGAGATTTGTCCGATAATTTTCCTTTTCGGAATATTTTACACATGAAAATACACAAAAATATACAGTGGGGACGTTATGCTGATCATTTACCTTTATTATATAGTTTTTTTATTATTACACTAACTGATTTACTTGTTTTTTAACTAATTAATGCATCTGTTATGTCTGACTGATTATATTTCGTCCACGATCGCATACCCAGATTTCTCCACATGGTCTTCCAACCGTCATGTGAGCAGCTGCCATTAGCATTGTTCGTTTTATCTCTCGGGAGCTGCTCGGAATTACTCCGAACGAACTCAACGTACTTGAAATGTAGGATTCATATTATGTACGATAAATATCGAACGTCTTATGACGAACGTAGTGTGAATCCTACATTTCATGTACGCTGGATCTGTTCGGAGCGATTCCGAGCAGCTTCCGAGACAAAGCAAACAACACTATTATACACAGTGCGACAAATATGTTCCCGGACACGAACCACATCTCAGCAACCGTCATCTGTGCGACAGTGGCGACATCTGTGCGTTCAAACATGCATTTTAAAGGTTGAATATTTTGCTATCATCTGTCAAAGTTTCATTCATTTTGGTTGACATATAACGAAGATATGACAGTTCATGTTAAACAAGATTTTGCTCGAGGTAGAAATTTTAATATGGAACAAAAAGCAGTGATTAAATTTAACGCAAAACTTGGTAAAAGTTCATCAGAAACATTCCGATCGATGCAACAAGTTTACAGCAGTCAATGTCTAGGTCGTACAGCTGTTTTTGGGCATAAGCATTTTTTGGAAGGCAGAGAGACCCTTGAAGATGACAAAAAATCAGGACGGCCAATTTTGGTTCGAACACCCGAAATGATCGAAAAAGTACGTGATTTTGTTGCAAACGATCGCAATGCATCACTAAAATGATGGAGGAGGCTTTAAATATCAGTAGAGAAACGATTCGAACCATATTACATGAAGATTTGGGTAAAACAAAGGTTTGTGCGAAGTTTGTTCCACACACATTAAGAAGCGATCAAAAATCAGTGAGAATCAATTATTCCAGAGACATCGTTGCAGAAAATAATCCAAACTTCCTAAAATCAATTGTTACGGGTGATGAAACATGGTGCTTTCAATATGATCCAGAAACTAAGCGGTAAGTCAAAGTGCGGAATGGAAGTCAAAAAATTCACCACAAGCAAAAAAAGTTCCATCAAAAATCAAGACAATGCTCATCACATTCTTTGATAGCAAAAGTATTATCCACAAAGAGTTTGTTCCAACTGGCCAAACAATTACTGGTGCATATTATCTCGAAGTTTTAAAGCGATTGATGGGCAGAATTCATCGTATTCGCCCCGAATATCGTGATCCAGAAGATTGGTCTTTGTTGCATGATAATGCACCGAGTCACACTTCATTGATTGTCCGTCAATGTTTGGCTCGAAATCGTGTCTCTGTGTTAAACCATCCACCGTATTCATCTGATTTGACCCCCTGCGACTTCTCATTATTCCCAAAATTGAAATTGAAATTGAAAGGACGCTTTTTTGATGACATTCCGACCATCCTTCCTTCAATCAGCTTCTACACAGGCACTAGAGGCAATTCCGCAAACTGAGCTACAACATGCATTTGAATCACTATTGAATCGCTGTAACAAGTGTATTGAAGCCAGAGGAGAATATTTTGAATAATAAAACCAAAAAATATGCATATTGTTGTTTCAATTATGATTTTCAGGCCCTATCCGGGAACATATTTGTCGCACTGTGTATATATTTGATTACTCTGGAAACAACTTAACCAAAAAACGTTTTTCTTTTGAGAGGATGGAGTCTCATTATGTATTTCAATTTATCGGCTTTTTCTGTAGAAAGCGCTCAATCACGTAGCCTAAACATGTAAAAATTTCTAATTTATAAATTATGAGGTTTAAACAACTTTATGATTATATGAACACTTGAGAGAAAATATAATTTATTTTACGCAACAAGTCTACACTTGGCTCTTAAATACACTGTTATTTTATATTTTTAATCTTTAAAAATATGAATGTTTTTTTTTCGAATATTAAATTAGTGTCAGCTCGGATCCAATTCATTTCAATCCATTCTCATTTACTGGGATATTAAATTGACAAGCAATTTATTGTAATAACATTGATGCTATAATATATACAGGATGTCCCGAAAGTTTTTGCCAATCACTTTTGTGTAGATAGAATCGACTAAATTAAGTCGAAAAGTCTTATAGAATTCTAAGAATTTTTTCAGAATTTTTTATCAACTTTTTAGTACTGCATTTTTTTATTTTTACCAACATGAGAAAATATGGTATTAAAAAATTCTGAAAAAATTTTCAGAACTTTATGAGAAGAAAATTAATGATTTTTGTCTTTTGCAGTTTTTCTATAAAGTTTCACTTTATGACCTTGATCAAAAATCATACCGAAGTTATCATTGGATCGTAAATTTCAATAAATTTTATGTTCATAAAATTTAAGATTTCCTCACAAGTAGAGAGGATGATGTATTAACCTAAAGTGCTATACTACAATACGCTATAGATTTTCCAAGTTCAAATTTTGATATCATTGCGAGAAAAAATCGTGCAGATACAAACCACAATTGATTTTAAAGATAAAACTAGTAGTATTTTAAGCCATATGCAAAATTGGTTGAAAAAAATTTCGTCGTTAGTAATAAATCGATGAACACGACCAAAATCGCTCTTTTCTATTTAAACTAAATTATCTCGGTAATCTGATGTGATAGACTAATTCTGCGGCCGTATTCGACGCACAAAATTACATAAGAAACGACTTTTACTTTCCAGAATGCAGGAACATGCAGACTTGTGTAATTTGATGTTAATAAGAATTTTAAAATTGCGAATAATTTATTGCGAAAAATATTACCTTAACTAAGATTTGAACTTGGAATTCTTTGCGGCCGTTTTCTCAATTCGATCATCGAAGTTTCGACAATATTTATTGCAATAATCAATAACTAGTGAAAGAACGTCGTAATTCAAGGAAATGTGATTAAACAATTATCCGCTTTGATCGAAAATAGGATTTCTTTTACTTAATTAGATTTATTCTCATCGCTCCAATTCCAAATTAGTAAATCCTCAAACAAATAACTGCGCTCCAAGATTTGTACATGGCCACTGTTTGCGTTACAGAACTTGGACGAGCTGCTGGACCATAATTCAGATTTAAGTGACAAGCTGTGTCAGATAGGAGACAGCATAGTGTACAAGTTGGTGCAGTGGACCAAAAGGTTACCGTTTTACCTTGAGCTGCCGGTCGAAGTTCACACGAGGTTGCTCACCCACAAGTGGCATGAACTTCTTGTACTGACCACATCTGCCTACCAAGCAATGCACGGTCATCATAGGTTGACAAATGTCTCTACTGACGGGACGGGTGCAGACTTTATGCAAGAAGTAATTACATTTTACAATAATTTATGAGCGTATACATTTTATAAATATATATACACTATAAACAATTTTTCCTTACAATACTTTCCTTACAATACGCACATATCTTCTAGAAGTTACAAATATTGTTTTTTATGTATCAATTTTCAAACGAAATTTAAAAAAAATCCAGATTCTATAAAAGAATCTTTCATTTTTATTATTTTTATACGAAAATTTTTTTAGGTGCAATTTGTACAAAACACAATTTTGATGATAAACTAATTAGTATCAATTCACTTAAATGATGTAATTGTTAATACTATCATTAATAGCATTATTAATTTTTATTAATGTTAGCTTTACGTACTTTACGCTTCCTTACTTCAAAAGTGACGTAACTCAAAAAAACATGATTTTCAAATTATTATCATGAATGAGTTCGAATAATACATTACTGTATGAATCATAAATAAAATTAACTTTATTTCATATAAATCGTCAGAACATCACAATTGAAAAAAGTGATATAGTAAAATTCAAAATTATCACGATTCGAAAAAAGTTGCGAAACGAAAATGTTAAAAATAACATTTGATATTAAGAATATAGGGGGTAATGACGAACATCTAAGCAGAAAATGAAATAAAATAAAAGCCAAGTAAGAAATAAGTTTTTTAATTGCTTATACACCAACTATTTGTTTATTTACATCTATCGTCATTTTTTAATAGATTTGAACATAAAATAAATTTTTAATAACAAAACAAAACTCTTGCTGTTCGTGATTTCCCGACTACCATGAGGTAATCATTTTTTAAATATGGGCGCAATATATATATTTCTGACAATGTTTTTATCTGAAGAATTCTTGATAAAAAAAGTTGATAGAGAACGATAGAAAAATCCTTTTTAATACGAAATCTGATTTATTCACTAATTTGAATCAAATCTTATAGAAATCTTATACAAATCTTACAGAACTTGATAAAATACAATACGATAAGATTTATATCCAATCTGATGCTTGCAAGGTCGAAGTTATCGTTCTCAATCGTTCTCTATTAACTTTTTTTTATCAGGGATAGTTTATAAATACGATAAATGTGTTTACGGACCCATTCTAATAAAAATTTCACAACCAGGTAACGAACAATATGTATACGTTGCAAAGATGCCTAACCAGCATGATGGGTCGGCCGATAACCATGGACCAATTGCGGCAAGATGTAGGGCTCATGGTGGAAAAAATCACATATGTCACGTTAATGTTTAGGCGAGTGAGGCTACGAATGGAGGAGTATGTCTGTCTAAAAGTAATCACTATGCTCTCACAAGGTAAGCACTTTTATTAAATCTGCTGTTACGTGTCTGTTATTATCGCGTCAAGTTAACTTCTTCTGGTATTACGTGTATTCGAGCGATATATATATAATAATATAAACTTATCTTCTTCCCAACGCTACAATTGGAGACACGAAATGTAAGTTTTCAAAATACTTTTTAAAAACAACTATGCACGCATGCATTTTCCCACGAAATCTTAATGTAAACTTTTGTTTAATAAGATTTCAATTAAATTTGATTTACAGAATGTTTATAAACTGGTACAATCAGATGGTATAACAGAGAAGAGAACGATTGAATACATGAAAAAATGAGTAGAACTACGAAAATATAAAATAAAATTTTTTTATACGAAACTTTGTTTTTTGGAGAAAGGTCGGATTAATCATTAAAAAATAATATGCCGTCGCGCCTTTAAGTATT
Organism: Acromyrmex charruanus; assembly: GCA_017607545.1. Lineage (NCBI taxonomy): Eukaryota > Metazoa > Arthropoda > Insecta > Hymenoptera > Formicidae > Acromyrmex > Acromyrmex charruanus. The sequence goes on along the minus strand of JAANIC010005572.1, from coordinate 347,880 downwards.
AAAAATTATACAGTTTATTAGTGAGCCGTTAACGCGCGCGATACATGTTTCGTGTCTGCAGGATAATCCCTCGACTTTTCCGCTTCGCAATCGGTTGCGCGTGTCTTACTAGCAAATTCCTTGTACTCCAAATATTATTTCGGATATACTATATATGTTTATTGTCCGTCGCTGTTATGCTTAAATTTTAAATATTTTTATTACATCCGCTGATAGCAATGGTTTAAATGATGAATCGCAAATTACAAATTAATTAGAGTGCAGATTAAAAGTTATTCTACAATGTGCTTTTTGTTTCCTGTTTCTTGCTTTTTACTATTTTTTACATCTTGCTTTTTTGCTTCTTATCCGGTTTTTTGTTTTATATCGCCCAAGATAAAAGTTAACGAACTTCGAAAGAAACAAGAAATACGTAACAAGAAATACAATCGTCGATAAAACGACGTAAAGGAGAAAAAAGCAAAAGGTAAAAAGCAACAGGAAACAAAAAGAACACATTGTAGAATAGGCTTAAAGGGCTTCGTTTTTGCGACCGACGTGACGGTTGGTATAGCCATTTCTGAATATATGTGTATGTGTCTCAAGTGTGTATACATTAGTCCAGTAGAATTAGACTGAAAAATTCTCATTTTGGAAAAAAATCAACATCTCTCTTCACGAAAATCTTCGGAAGGCCATCACAAGAAAAATGCATATGTTTGAGACTCGAGACTTGTATAGGAAATATGCGAAAAAAATCTAGTTACAAACCTTTTTCGCTTATAAAACGAAAGGTATTGATATGGAAAAAAATTCAATATGAAAAATGTAGGTATACTTATCTACATTGAAATACTTATAAAATGAGACGTGGAACATTAAGATCGGTATATTAGTTAAGTAGAAAAAAAATATAAACCACCAAAAAAAGCCTTTTCTTCATTTGCTCTGTGTTTATCGAAATTTAAACGCAAAACTTCGAAATTCTCGTAAAATGTAGCCTTCGTGATGATGAAAAAATCTAGCCCTGGACGAGCCTGAAATGTTCATTTTACAAAAAGCTATTTGTTCACTAAAAACCTGTCTGCGGAAAACTTAATTTCTTCATCTTTGGGCAGTCGCAATTTACAAGAGTGATTTTTCTTCTTCAAGAATTGCACTATCACATATACTAAATAACAAAACGTTTTTTTGCAGTTAAACATTTTAAAATACTTTGAAAAGTGGGTATCTTTTTTTCATATAAAAAATGGAATAATTCTGTTAATATGTATCATATCAAATAGCCATGAAGCATTCGATAGCTGATATTTTCCCACGAATTTAAAAAAAAAGTTTCTCTGGATTATTAGGAGCCGAGATAATAATTAAAAAAAAAAAATCACTGTGGCTCTAATTTTTAAGGGCCGGTTGTTCTACCTTTTAGTAAATTTTACCTGTGAGATAAATCTGATAATTCACGCATGTGATTGATAATCTTGCTACTTACCCAAAACAGATAAAATTTACCAAAAGAACAACCATTTTAAGAGTTCCATCTGGCACCAATTTGTCAAGGAAGAATTGAATGAATTCGCTGTTAAAAAATTCTCGAATTTTTTGCTGCTGAAAAAATTTGTTTAAAACCATTGGAAAGTTAAAAAGCGAGACAGCGGGCCGGGTGGAGTGGAGGAATCCGGCGCGCGATGGAGTGGGGAAGACAGGGCCGCTCGCGCGTATCTGATTTCGTGCGTTAAAATTTGCTTACACTTTCTTAGCAATAAATTAACGTAAAAACATGATTTTTTTAAATCTAGGAATTTGACGAGATATTAACAAATAACCAAATGTTTCGCAAAATAATTGTAATCACGAAATTTTTAGTTTCTTGTTTCTTGCATTTTTATCTTCTTTGTTTATATTACTAAAAAAAAAATCACGTTTGAGTATGGAGTGCGTGTCTGACTAACAAAAGTTTACATGAGTTACGATTATTTTTTTAATTCTGTAAAATTTGTCAGATTTTCACAATTCAGGCATTTTAATGTTTGGAATTATCAGTATAAAATTAAAGGTTTTAATTTTTTCAAACGGTAGTATTTTAATATATACGAATAACATAAGAATAATGTTTTTTTTTCCATAGACAATAAAATTTTGCATTCGTAATATTTGAAGGATCATGGAAAGTATGTGTGTAGGTATACACATATGTTTTAAAATTCTCTCAGACTTATCTAATTGATTATATGTATGAAGTGTTGTAATATATATTTATATAGAACTTTTATTATACAATTATAATTTCAAACATCACAAAAGGGCATTTAAGAGTCGACATGGATGCGTAAAATTAACAAAGAATTTAATCTAAATTAAAATAATGCATATTAAGCGAAGATATACGATTGTCTTAACAATCTTTTTGCTAAGTCTTTTTCTAGAACAATTCAATAAGTTGCTCGCATTACGGTTAAACGATCATGTGGAGTGAATTTCTGGAAATTAAATTATATCTCGATAAAAAATTTTGCATGCATGAATATGTATAAATATGTATAAACATACATAAATATTCAAAAACATGTATAATCATATAGGGTAACTCTGGCAAATACGCCGCGCTGGAATTTATGCCGCAGAAGTCAGAAAAAAATAAAAGGAGTGAGAATAATTTTCCTGCAACTGTTCTGTTACATTCCTTTATGTTAAATTAGTATTGTATTATGTTTTCAGTTCTTTACTCAATATTAATGAAATTATTGTGAGTTGAATTGATTTATCACTGTAATAAGTAGCGTCATCATAAATTATAATCTATATAAAATGATTACTGTAGAGCATGTCTAAAAGACTTAGTGATTATTTCTTGATACATAAGTAAGTAGAAGAATAGTAAAGCATGTTGTATAGCAAAATACAAGTGCTTTGCTTTTGTATTCTTTGTTTAGTTTGTTTTCTTATATATCCTACTTATTTAGGATATACTGCATTTTTAGCAAGCGGGATTTATGTCCGAAACATACAAAGTGCTCAGATTGGATTCAGTGCACTAAATGCATATGATAATAAACATATGAAATATGTACCTCATGTAATAACACTTGTAATATATGTAGGAAGATTGTAATTATTCTTCTATTACTTCATATATATATTTTTAAAATTAAACGAACTTACCAAGTGAAGTTCGATTTTAACTATGCCTGTGTCTCATCCAGATAAACTATGTAGTTGTGGTTCCACGTTCGTGTTACCAACAGAATTTACAGTTCCCGCTTGTAACTATAAATGGCGCGCGCGTCTCTTTCCGTGACCACCTTGCGCGCCGCCGCATCCCCTCTCATTGTGCTTAGAGAGAGAAGACAAATCGTACTAAGATTTCATGAAGCGGAAGGGAGAAAAGCCTAAAGTGCTTTGGATGAGGATGATTCATTCGGACGAGACATAGACATAATTAAGATCAAACTTCACTTGGTAAGTTCGTTTAATCTTAAAATTATGCCTAGTCTCGTCCGGATGGATAAACTATGTAGATGTTTCGAACTTTGTCGTTCTAAGTCTAAAAACGTACTTTATCTAACATGACACAAAAAATAATGAATGACAATATCTTCATCTAATTAGTATAACTTTGTGCTTACTGTGACTTGGTCTATTTTTCTTTTTGTAAATATAAGCATTACCGAATGTATTGTGATAAGGTTACTAAGAACTAAAAGCTAGAGATGAATCTGTGAAAAGAAAAAAGAAATTCTTGAAAGGAATTTCTTGGATATATATATGAATTAACCCCTGTAAAAAAAGAGGAAACGGATAAATTCTCTGATTTTTAATATTGTGAAACGACGTTATCAAATTCCTCTGGTTAATTATACGACAGTTATAGAACCTCGTGAATGAGAATTCCTAGACCAACCTACCGTTTAATGAGCTCTGTATTAACTCCTTTCTGGACAGATAATGTAGTGGCGTGACGAGTACTACATGTGATGAAAATACATCACTACGTACTCCGCATTCCTGCAGACCCTTGCAGATCCAGCGACTTATCATTTGGACATCTACTGGTTTGTAAGATTTCACTCGGACAATAAGTAGAGAGTCACAAGTGTTTGGCCACAGATTTTTAGTGGTATTCGAATATGATTCTAAGATGAACGCAATACAAAGATGATCAGTAAAATATTAAAAAGTAAGTAACGACTGTGCACTGGGGGGGGGAGGGGCGTTTTAATGCAGTCTGAGATTTTACAGTTCCTGAGTAGTTGCGGCGGCCATATTATAAGAAATATAGAATTGTGACGTCAGAAGCGAGAAATGATACGTTGCATGCCATTTGTAAATAAAGACAATTTAGATAAATCTAAATGACAAGATCACTTTAAAACACTTGTAATAAATCAACGAAAACTATCCTTTCCTCCCTTGACAGTCAGTAAAAGGCACATAAAGTGAGCCTATACTCGAGCAGAAACACACGATCGGACAGCTGTTGAAACGAATGAAAAATACGCTTTTACATATAAAATTCCAAGATAACCTTAGTTCTCGTCGATAATTACGATTTTGATAAGTACGAGATAAGTCATTTTCACAATAATTAAGCAAATAATAACGAAATGACATAAATTTGAAACATAAATTTCGTCGTCAAAACGTCACTTTTCTACACCTATTTATCGTGGTAGTTCAGCCATTTATCGTGGTGCGGCGCTGTAACATACAACACAAGCATGAGCCCACGTACATACGTGTGCTCGTCTTTGGCGCGCCGAGAGTAAACAAGACAGCGAGCCGTTCTTCTCACTCTAGTCTCTTATTTCGTATGATCGAAAATACTTTCTCGGCAATCTCAGCTACTCGGCGTGTATCAATAAGAGATGGGACATTCTAAATAACATATAATTTTTAATAAATTGTAATAATAGTGTACCCTTTCCATTAATCCAGAATAATATAAACCATGTTAAAACGCAAGAGTTTACAAGATATTTAATTGTTTACGATCTTTCATGCGCATTATATATCTCCTTCATAAACTCGAGTAGCAAGAATAGTTCAATAGAATTAGAATTTTACTGGAAAAAAATTATAAACCAGCATTTCTTTTCACGAAAATCTTTGGAAGGCCATCAGAAAAGAAATGCTTATGTTTGAGACTCGAGACTTGTGATAGAAATATGTGAAATAAAATTGAATAGTTGCAAAAAGCATGTTTTTCGTTTATAAAACAAAAAATATTGATTATATGGAAAAAACTTTGGTATGAAAAATGTAGGTATTCGAAATACCTATAAAATAAGGAACATTAAAATCTATTAGTTAAGTAGAAAAAAAATAAAAATCACTAAAAAAGGCCTTTCTTCACTCGCTCTCTGTTCATTGAGATTTAAACGCAAAGCTTTAAAATTGTCGTATTTAAAATGTAACCTTCATAATGACGAAAAAATCTAGCTCTGAACGAGCCTGAAGTGTTCATTAGTTTTCGCAAAAAGCCATTAATTAAAAATCTGTCTGCGGTAAACTTAATTTCTTCATCTTTGAGCAGTTGCAATTTACAGGGGTAATTTTTTTTCTTCAAGAGTTACACTATCACGTACATTTAATAACAAAAAGATTTCTTGCGGTTAAACTATTATAAAACGATTTTGGAAAGTGAATATCTTTTTTTCATACAAAAAAATGGAATAATTTCGTTAATATGCATCATATCAAATAGTTGTATGAAACATTTTACAGCTGACATTTTTCTATTAATTAAAAAAAAAAGGTTACTCTCCAATTATTAGGAGCCAAGATAACATTTTTTTTTCAAAAAATCACTGTGGCTCTAATTTTTAAGATTAAGAGTTCCGTCTGGCACCAATTTGTCAAGGAAGAATTGAATTTGCTGTTAAAAAATTCTCGAATTTTTTGCTGCCGAAAAAGTTTGTTTAAAACCATTTATCCATTTTTTTTTAAATTCGTAGAAAAATATCAGCTATCGAATCTTCTTTAGCATATTTCCTTCGGCCATTTGATATGATGCATATTAACGAAATTATTCCACTTTTTGTACGAAAAAAAGATATTCACTTTTCAAAGTCGTTTTATAATAGTTTAACCGCAAGAAATCTTTTTGTTATGTATGTGATAGTGCAACTTTTGAAAAAGAAACATCACTCCTAAGTAAATTGCTATGCGATTGAGAATCAAGATGAAGAAATTAAGTTTTCCGCAAACAAATTTTTAATAAACAAATGGCTTTTTGCATAAACTAATGAACATTTCAAGCTCGTTCAGGGCTAAATTTTTTCGTTATTACGAGGGCTACATTTTACGAGAATTTCAAAGTTTTGCGTTTAAATCTTAATGAACAGAGAGCGAGTGAAAAAAAGACTTTTTCAGTAGTTTTTATTTTTTTTTTTCTACTTAACTAATAGATCGATTTTAATGCTTCACATCTCATTTTGTAAATATTTTGAATATCTACATTTTTCATATCGAACTTTTTTCCATATAATCAATATCTTCTCGTTTTATAAGCGAAAAATATGCTTTTTGCAATTATTCGATTTTCTTTCACATATTTTCTTCATAAGTCTCGAGTCTCAAACATATGCATTTTTTTTCCGATAGCCTTCCGAAGATTTTCGTGAAGGAAAATGCTGGTTTATATTTTTTTTCGTTAAAATTCTAATTTTTTAGATTATTTTTGCTATTCAAGTTTATGAAGAAGGTATATAACGCGCATAAAAAATCGTAAACAATTAATTATCTCGTAAACTGTTTATTTTTAACAATGATTTATACTATTCTGGATTAATAAGAGGGGTACATTATTACTATAATTTATTAAAACTTATATGTTTAGAATGTCCCTTATCCCTTATTGATACACACCTAGTGGCCGAGATTGCCGAGAAAGCAATTTCGGTCGCTAAAAGCGATTAGATGCTCGCTGTCTCGTTCACTCTCGACGCGCCGAAGGTGAGCACACGGACATGGGCTTGAGTATGCGACTATCGGTTTCGCTAAACTGCCGTCTAATTCTGTGTCGCCACCGTCAACGCAGAGTTCTTAGCTGAGTATTCAGGAGTTCTAGTTAGAAGCTTTAGAGAGTATAATATAAGAGTATATTAAATCTTAATGACCGCGAGCGTTTGAGCGCGTTGACTTGATCCTAAGACCAGTAATAAAATCAATTTCCTAGTTGAGATATCTAATGGTAATGAATTGTACGAGTAAAGTTTTATCAATTCCGCAATCACAAGTGCTGGATCCCAAATGAATGTATTGATGCTTCTATGGTTTAAGAGTGCTGACAAAACGTGGTAAGGGGGTGATTGCCAATGGAATCTCCGGAAATAAGCGAGATTGCTGAATGTATAGTATTTAGAGATGACTAGATAGTAAGAGTAAAAGTATTGAAATTTCTGAGTCAAAAAGGTGCGAAACTGGCCAATTCAGGATAAAAGGAGGGATCTATTAATCCTAATAGAATATTCGCCAAGAGCGTAATGGACGACAATATTGCTTTATTGTAACTGGAAACAGTGATGCGATGATGGTATCTAGTGCCGATTAGAGGACTGCGATTGGAACATCTCCCTGATAACTAATTCCCTGCTACCAGGGAAAAATTTTTCCCCATCTCGAATATGGAGTTCTGAGAAAAGATAATAACAAAGAATGAGATGGTGACAGTATGAGTAAGTTGGAAGTTAATAAGCGAATATGGAAAACCAGATTGTGTGGGCCATCAAGACACAAGCAAGACTCCCACGGCCTGCAATTTTGCGCAGAACTTTCGGAATTAGGATAAATGGAGGAAAGATATAAAAACGAAATTGCTGCCAAGGTAATGTAGAGACATCATTTATCCATGAACCTGAATCGGGGAGTCAAGAGACATAGTTATCATTTTCAGCATTGGTCGCCGACGCGAAAAAATCTATTTCGAAAGAGTCAAATTCTTTTTCTACTTGTTTGAAGCACGTTTTGATAACGACCATTTGATGTCAATACTTAAGACCCTCGATTCGAAATCTGTAGTATAATTGTCAAGTAAAGTCATGTAAGAGGCGAATAGAAAGATATTTCGTACTTCGTATCATTTCTAAATATCCCTAGTAACGTCTGACTGAATAGGATATTGGATTCAACCGAATCTGTTTACATATAAAAGAGCAGTTGTGTTGTCAATACGAAGGAGGATATTACAGTTTTGAAGATTTACCGCGAAGGATTTGAGGCATAAAAAGCGATTTTCAATTCTAACATGTTAATGTAAAAAAACTTTCCTCCTCAATCACCAATCATGCGCATGCTAGTTATTGCATGAAGCTATCCATTTGTTCAAAGAGAATCTTCCCTGTTGTCAGAGACGCGTCGGAGAAAATTTCGTATGTATAAGAGCTTGGGTGGATTACGTTCGTTTGGTTATCATCGAAAAATATATTGCTCTATTATTCAAGATCGTCTCTTAAGTATGAATGACATCCATATATTATATAATAGTTGCTTGCATTGGTTTCGAGAGCTAGGAACTTTTCCCTTTCGAATCTTTTCGTATATGGAATTCCGTATTGGACCGCTGAACAAATCGCGATCAGGAATCCTATCATGCCGCGAACGTCCTAATTGAGCATTGTTTTGCGACATATCCTATATTAGAGCTAGAAGCTTACATCTTCTGTTTAACGGAATGGCTACAGATTACTCGACTGAGTTAAAAATGAAATCCAGATATTTATATTCCGTAGAAGGCATAATCTACGAGAATTTAGAATAGATAACTAGGAAACCAAACTCTTCAAGCAAGATTAATAATGCAATCACATTCTCCTAGCATTTCTTCTTTGTTGTACCTAAAAGCAGGAGATCGTCTAAGTAAATAACGGATTAGAAATCTTTTCTCTTAATATTTTAACCATCGGACGCATGAGTTTGGTGAAGATGTATGGTACATAGAACGCTAGTCCTCCATTTTTAAAGGGAAGGAAGGATACACGAATTCAGATCCTTGATCTAAAGAGAGATCTAAGATAAATCGTAACCCTCTTGATGATTTTTTTAAATAAAAAGGAAAATAGAAATTGATCTGCTACAAATTGGACGGGGACTATAACTTTCCTCTGACATAGGTGATTGACCTCTTTATCGCAATTTTCAGTACTTTCTGTAGAGAAAATCAGTTCTCTTAGATTAGAATGAGCGAGGAGCGTTATCGCGAAATGAATTTTGTAACTGCTTATTACCTTGGGCTCGGATGATATTTTTTTCTACTGGTCTGCAAAAAGGCCTGGCGATCCACTGATGTAACAGTTTTTAACGGCGAGACCGGGCTCGGGACGGTGATGCTGCGACTCGAATGATGGAAGCTCCTCCTCAATTGGCGAGTCGCAGGAGTCTTGTAATGAGGAACCTTAGAATTTACCTGCTTTCTTTGAGGCTCTTGAAGGGACTGATAATTCAATTGTTTGAAGCGTTAAGTCGCCGGTTGTCTTGACTGTTGGCTAGATAATTGCGGCGCCTTTTTAGGCACCATTTCATGAGCTACTTCTTTGATGGTCTGTGCCGCATTAATCTCCTCTGCCAAATTGTTGCCGAATAGACAATCATCATTCAGAGTTACATCAGATGCTGATTTTCTTAGAAAATTGAACGAGGAGATAATGAATGTCTTGCTTGAGAAAAACAAAAATGTAGATTTGTCAATAGGCGAAAGCCCTTCGCGATCTAATGATAGCGGCCTTACTGATTGAAGCGATCTAATGATAGCGGCCTTACTGCATGCACGTATTTCAAACCTACAAATACAAACTGACATCTCCGAGCTGAGTGTGTTCAGTGATACAACCCGTTGGGCCTGAGATTGCATTTAATGCTTATCTCTGGTGATAACCGTATTGGTAAAATTTTTACCAATATGGCACCATATTGGTAAAATTTTCTAATTAATACGTATAAAAAGAAGAGCATAAGAAACCACCGCACAAGTTATAGTTTGTGATATTTAATTATTATTACATTAATTAAAACATTAAACGTTTCGGCCACAATCTGGCCATCTTCAGTAATTCAATAATATTCTTAAAACCCAGAGTTACATCTAGTTGACATTAAATTCAACCGTCGTGTGTTGTAATTATATAAACGTGTTCTTTTCTATGTGAAGATGCTTCATACAATAATGTTACAACGCCAATTGTCATATCACGAAAAGTGTAGAACAAGAATTTCCAGATTCTAATTTAAAACAAATTTATATATCATTAATATCTTCTAATCGGAATATAAAAGAATAGAATCGTTATCTGTTTTACAGCAAAAAAATAACGATAAATCTCAAGTACATCCTTTGCACAGATAGAAATTTGTCGTGACATTGTGTGTTGTTATTTGTCATATCATATATTTTACCACTATTTATATATATATGAGTCAACAGTTTAGAAAGTTCTAGAATTATTTATTAAATGAGAGAGAGAACTTTCTTAAGAAGAGGAAGATAAACATCAGGTAAACCTTCCGTGTCACTTTGCATATTGATACCACTTGTTTGGCCTTTTATATGTATCATTTCAGAAATTCTTCTTTTCATTAATGATTGTCCTGTTTCTAAAATTCTTATGTTATCCCAATCCAATTCATGCATCTCATTCGAACGGTGACGTGAAACCACTGATATCTCGGAAGTGGGTTTTCTTATGTCAGCCTTATGTTCTTTTATACGAGTTTTTAATTTCCTTTTAGTTTGGCCAACATAAGACGATTCACAATTTAAACAATTTAATTTTGTAGACTACTCCACAATGGTCATCCTTAAGCAAAGGATCCTTTCCAGTCTTTATAAATGTATTCATTTTATTCATAGGTTTATAAGCTATATTAAAACCATAAATATGTGAAAGTTTTTTGAATTTTTCAGATACTTTGCTTAAGTATGGTATCGTGAAAAATTTTTTCTTTGAATTCGCATTAGAATCACATTCATTATTATTTTCTTCGCGAATTTGATCTAAATTAGTTCTACTCTCCAATGTTTTTATTCTATTTATTATTGTTGAAAATATGAATTTAAGAGGATAACCATTACTTAAAAGAGTGTGAATTAAATCAGAGATGTTTTTTTCATGAAATTTAGGATGGGATAAAAGTAAAATTCTATCGAATTGCCCAAATGTTGAAAAAATTTTTCATACATTACTTAAGCAAAGTATCTGAAAAATTCAAAAAACTTTCACATTAGACACAGAACAATCATTAATGAAAAGAAGAATTTCTGAAATGATACATACAAAAGGCCAAACAAGTGATATCAATATGCAAAGTGACACGGAAGGTTTGCCTGATGTTTATCTTCCTCTTCTTAAAAAAGATCTCTCTCTCATTTAATAAATAATTCTAGAACTTTCTAAACTGTTGACTCATATATATAAATAGTGGTAAAATATATGATATGACAAATAATAACACACAATGTCACGACAAATTTCTATCTGTGCAAAGGATGTACTTGAGATTCATCGATATTTTTTTGCTGTAAAACAGGTAACGATTCTATTCTTTTATATTTCGATTAGAAGATATTAATGACATACAAATTTGTTTTAAATTAGAATCTGGAAATTCTTGTTCTACACTTTTCGTGATATGACAATTGGCGTTGTAACATTATTGTAGGAAGCATCTTCACATAGAAAAGAACACGTTTATATAATTACAACACACGACGATTGAATTTAATGTCAACTAGATGTAACTCTGCGTTTTAAGAATATTATGAATTTACTGAAGATGGCCAGCTTGTGGCCGAAACGTTTAATGTTTTAATTAATATAATAATAATTAAATATCACAAACTATAACTTGTGCGGTGGTTTCTTATGCTCTTCTTTTTATACGTTTTAAAATTATAACCACGTTCGTTTTCACGATGTTTTCTAATTAATCTTCAGAAGGTTAAGGAAGACTAGATCTCCCTTCGGTTCATATTTGATGAGAAGGTTATTCCTTGATACATCTTTGAGATCTGAACTTACCTCTGTCTTGGCAATGCTGATCGGTAGCCACCTCTGCAGATGTTTGCGCTTGTTCGCCGAACAGCTCTAGAATAAAATCATCCTACTCCGTTATTTCATCGTCCTGTTTATTCTCAAGGATGACCGCCACTGGAGAGTCAATAGAAACGATGTTGTCAGTCTGAATAAAGTGCGGAGGTGGAGAAGCACCTACCAGGAAGTATAATAATAGGCACGAGCAATCGGTTATGTCTATTGTTCTGATTCCCTTGAGAACATATCTCGACAAACGGGAGACATGATTCGCCGTCACGATCGGAAAGGATCATCTGCTCTTTTGTTTGCCTAAGATGCGTAATGGATACCTCGCATGGCTCATTCGAGAACATCGCCGCGTCCTCGGATGGAGATAGACTCGCAAGTTTCTTAAGATCCGTCGGTGCCTCGCCAGGCACCTGGATCTCACGTCACTTAAGAAAATTAAAAAAAACACTCAAGGCTTCTACAAATCCTATCTAATGTGATTAGATGGTGTCCCTTGACACCTCTGTGCAGCGATCCTTTAAAGAAGTTATGTGACGATCGCGAATCACTACGAAATTTCTTGTGTTAAAAACGAAATTCCTCGTTCTTCGACTCTTACAAGCGGGAGCTGTAAACTCTGTGAATAACAAACATGGAATGACAACTTAGCACGAAAGAAACTAGGAACGAAAGCATAGTTTATCCATTCGGCAAGACTAGCATAATTATCATTCTTATTCCTTAATAAAACTGTCTAAACATATTTTATAAGTTGTATCTTATTTATAAGCATTTTATGTCTTATTTATAAGCATTATTTGTAAATTTTTTCATGAGCCGTACCACCGACGAGATACTATTAAAGACCGACATTCTTACGGGAGTTCGCATCCTTGTGAATATTGAAGTGATTAAAAGTTAAAAACTGATAATATATTGTACTAATTTTATGATTTATTAGTAGATGTATGTATGCATTTAGAACATAATAATACTTGATTTTTCTTTCAAATTATGATTTCATTGTTATCGTCAAAGTTCGATTAATTATCAACAGAGATAATAACTGCAGAGAAAAAATTGTAATTTTTCTGCAATATACAGGATATAGTTTTACAAGTATTTATGGAATATTGTATTTATGGAATATTTATGTTAATATAATAGCAAATTTATATCAATTGCCGATAATGTCAGCGTTCTTCAATTACCTTCGGGCTCTTGAAGCCCTTTTTATATTGCCGAAAATTTGTCCAGAATTGATGGCCTTTAATAATATCTCGTTAGCCGTACATATCCCCCTCTTCCTATGAGTAGCCATATATCCCACTTCTATAGGATATAAATGCATGGCAAAAATGCAGAGGTTTCAAAAAGTTCTTCTTTAACACGAAAAGTAAGTATTTCAAATTTCTAATATTTTTTTCATAGTGGTAGACAGTGTACAAAGTTTTTACTGATATAGTTCATTTATCTTAAAAATAGTAAATAATACTCAATAAATTAAGTTTTTGTTAAGTGCGGCGTATATGTCGGAGTTACCTTAATGGCTCATACACAATTATGCATAATTTTATATATACATGAGTAATTTTTTTACATTTCTTCAAACTTGTTTTTTTCTAAAACGAACAATGCGAAAATTATCCCTTTAATTATTTTTTTATGTTTTTACATTACTATTATTATTTCTATTACATTAAAATGTAATTTTACAAAAGAAAGAGGGATGTATGAACATGTACAGACATATTTCATACATGATTGTACATATTTATGAATATTTATGTATGTTTATACATATTTATATATATTATGAATGAAAAACTGCATGCATGAAAAACTTTTTACCGGGACAAAATAATGTTGCATATTGATAAAAAAATAAGTTAGGATCAGTCAATGTGACAAATGGAATATTATCCACTTTTACAAAACACTAAGATGATAATTGGTCGAAAAGTACATCGCAAAGATAAAACATTTTTAATCTTTATTAGATATAATGTATCGAATATATATATATGTCACGAGAATGCAGACACTGGGAGTGTTGTATTTAACATTTTATTATTTCCTATTACAGCACCGAAAGTTTTATGTCGACATAATAAATTTAAATATTATTTTATTAAATTTCGTTTCTGAAGTATATACTTAAAATTTTTAATAAGAATTTTGTGATCTGTTTACAGATTACAGAACTTGTTGAAATAAACTTAAAATATTTCTTAATGGTAATTATACCGCCAACTTTGATTAATTAATCATATTATATGTACAAGCACATATACATAATCATTATTAAAAAATCACTTACACTTTCCAGTTTCCACATAATATCATTCATATATAAAAGTTTTTCGCAATTAAGTAAAACAACTCACGATAACATCAAAATGACATTAAACTGATGTGATAAAAAAATGACTTTTAGTAAACATTTTGGAGCCATTTTGACATCATGATGATTTTTTGTTCTGTTTAAATATGTTTTTCAATTTATTGCACATGATAGATTTTAGAAACATTTCTGTTAAAACATTTCATATGACAAATTAAAGTACAAATATATAGGGAAGTAGGAGTCTGCGCGGTAATTGATGCGCTAATATAATAGTATTCAATATATATAATATTATTTCTTCGACATCTATTCAATTTCGTACGCGTTTCGATTTGTTTTAAGTCATTTTCAACGAAATAAATTAATTATATATTAAACTCTCCTACAATCCATGCAATCTTGCTGCCAATCCATTTTACTGTAATGTTTCCTTATGTTCCATCATGGTTAGTTAATCCGATAAAACAAAGAAAGCTCCACAAGATACATTATAATAATATTACGAATTAAACAATAACGATCAATGGTAACTTTGTATGTGCAGAAACACGCGCGCGAGAGAGAGCACGGATAATCGCTTACTAAATTGCAAACAGATTTATACAATCACATTTAGTAGTCACCAATGCATATTACAAAATTGAATAAATAATAGGCAAAAATTCTTCGTCAAATTAATATTAAAAATGTGAATAATTGTTTCAGTTATGTGCAAGGCGTCTCATTTCACGAAAGTGGTTGACGTGTTGTCGATTACTAAGCAACAATAATATTACGTCATCACTGATACATAACTAACGAGGAACAAAGCCATGTTTTAAGTCATAAATAAAATTCGTACTAGATGGTTTCGAGAACTGAAATAAAATTGTCAAAAAATTGTGTATCCGTTTGTAAACCGTTAGGCTCATTTTCTGTGTTTTAATGTGTAATATGTTGGAAGTCAATCTTTTATTAAAATTTCTTTCTCTGTCCAGTATCCGCACATTATCCTAATCAAATTCGTGTTGTAACCTGTAGTTCGTGATCACTGAGCTAACTGACGTTTTTCTAGTTATTACGATGTTCAGATACTCAGATACGTGTCGTGATTTGCCTGCTTGTTTGCCCCATATAGGAGGCAATTTTTACAGGCTATCCTATACACATTACTTTGTGCACTGATTGGTAACGGATCTTTGTGAACTCTAATCAAACCTTGTAATTAATGCTGTTAAATGCAATTTTTGATACTGTGCCATTGATCATTTTCTTAAATTGCTCGGAAATTTTAATGACGTACGGAATAGTGAACCAAATCAATTTTTTGTTAGTATCTACAGTTTATTTCTGCTTTATTGTTTACGTGATATTTAAGTCTCTGTGAAACGGTTTTAAAAATAAAGTCTAAAGGATATAGTCATTATTTAGTTTAGGATTTTTATAATCAATTCAAAATTTTTCTGATGAAAAACTGAATTAGAAAGAAGAAACACCTTGTCAACCATGCCTATGACAACACCTTTTTTTTTATGAAAGCGGGTGTCTAGACAAAAAGTTCAAATATCTGCCTGAGAAAGACGGTTTTCAATACCAATCAAACATTATTTTGTCATTTTTTATTAAAATGGTTGTGTCTAAAAAATTAATTGTATCATCTTCAACTTCTATTGTAAATTGCAATCTTAGGTGAATCAAGTTAAAAGATTGTAAAATTTGATCTGTAACCACATTAGGGATTGCTGCGACAATGTCTTCAACATACCGATAATAAAATCTTATTGGAAAATTTTAACTATCAATTATGCTCTCCTCGAGATCTTATGTATATCATTGTATGAGCGATGACCTGTATATGTCATATTTTCAAGGCCGCGTTAACAAAATTTGCGCCCAAGGACTTATGATCTCTAAACGCTCCCCTCAGAAACGCCTACTTCCAATATTAAACGTGTAATTTATCCAAACTCTTTATTATTGTTATCGTCATGAAATACAATATTGCTACGTCATTATCACATTGTTCTTACAAAACAGTGCTGCAGGACTATTTTGTTATTCTTAACGCAAGTTTCATTATCGTTATAACGTCATTGCGCTGCTTTTTCACAATGATAAAAAAACTGCGTTACGGTATAACGATAACGAAATTTTCGTCAAGAGTTACAGAATAGATCTGCTAGTGAAAACTTGAAGCTTTGATCTTTTATCTATTTAACTACAATATTACGATACGTTTAGGAACAGGGACAATTGTTATTATAAAACAGTGTTGCTTAACCTTGACTTTACATTTATTTTTTTAAATTGTGGTGTCCCCAAGCTCTCCTGATTTCGGTGCCCTAGAGCTCAAGTCCCAAAAGCCCAGGTTAACGCGCTACTGCATATTTCATATGACATATTGCAGAATCCTTTCAGAATTGTTGCATATGAAATGTAAAAGATTGAAACATTTCCGCAACAATCGGTGCTGTATGGATTTACATTTCAATGAAAAATTACAATGTCTTACAGGGAACATTCTTTGCTGAAAATCAATGTTTCTTTGAAATATACTCCGTACTCAAACGTGATTTTTTAGTAATAAGCAAAGAAACTTCAAAAAACGAGAGCTTAAAAATTCAAAAAACGAGAAACTAAAAATTTCGTGGTTACTTCGCGAAACATTTGGCTAAGCTATTTGTTAATACCTCGTCGAGCTATCCCAGATTTTTAAAAAATTATGTTTCTACGTCAATTTTTATTGCTGAGAACATGCAAGTTTATAAATTTTAACGCACGAAATCAGATACGGGCGAGTCGCCGAGCGGTCCGGTCTTCCCCCACTCCATCATGCGCCGGCTTCCCCTACTCCGCCCGGCGCGCAGTCTCGTTTACGTTCCTCAACTTTCCAATGGTTTTAAACAAACTTTTTTTGGCAGTAAAAAATTCAAGAATTCTTTAACAGTAAATTCATTCAATTCTTCCTTGACAAATTGGTCCAAACGGAATTCTCAATCTTAAAAATTAGAGTTACAGTGATTCTTTATCGTCGGTCTTTCTGAGTCGACGCTTATCAGTTTCTTCCTCTCTGATCGCTCTCAAAGCATAGTAATTTACAATCCTCTTTTCCTCTCCTCGCACCTTGTCCTCTGGTATGCCTCGGTGCTCTATCCTTGGTCTTCTATTCTTCACATTTGCTGCAAACTTTGCTGTTCTTCCGCTGGATGCGAGGCTGTATATACATATATGTAAATAATGTTCTTCTCGTAATTTTCTTCTTCCGCTGCAATTGTTCCTTCAGTTAGTTTAAATCATAACCTTGAGCTCATCGCTGATCTCTATCCGACGGTCTGGCGCTAAATCCCAATATCTACTTTCCTCTGCACTACTACCATATCTTGTGTTCAATTCTTTAATGTTTCTCTTCATTCTGTTCCCCTCGACACTCCTTCTGTTGCTCTTATCCTTGGTTTATATGTTGATTCTTCTTGGTCGTTTATGCATCATGTCACTCTTAAATGTTATTTACATCTTTGTCTTTTGTATCTACTTCGTCATATTCTCACTGTCTCTCAAAAACTTGACTTCTTTCAATTACTCGTTCTTTCCTTATTTGATTATGTTGATATTATGTTTATATACCTAGTTAGTCAACTCTTGAATTGCATTTAGCGCGTGCAAAACTGCTGCCTGCGATTTGCGTATGGTAATCGTAAATTTGACTACATCAGCTAAATATTAAGCAGCACTTCATCCTTCATCTGTGTTGCATGATTTTTAATGTTCTACGCTCCAATACTCTATCGTATCTTCGTGATCTTTTACATTTTAACTATGAATTTCACTCTGATTCGTTATCTGTAACTCGTTACAGTGACTCTTTTCTTGCTCATCACTCAATCAAATTTCGTGCCCCTTTCTCTTTCATCGCGCCCAAATTCTATAACTCCTTACCTCCTGATGTTAGATTTTCCTCTTCTCTTTCTTCCTTTCGTTCTTCTAATGCTCAGTTCATTTTATCTCACAGTTAACATTGTCGATGCAAATCAAATTTATAACTTGTTAGGTTATACATTCAGCAGTATTGCTGTCGCCTTGTCATTTGCTTGCACTTTGTTCTTACCGTTACTACTTCTATATGTACTACTAATTGTAAGCTCCTAATTTGTAAGCTCATGCAATACAATAAAGTATTATTATTATTTTTTTAAATTATTTTCTCGTCTCCTAACAATCGGAGTGTAATTTTTTTTTAAATTCGTAGAAAAATGTCAACTATTGAATGCTTCACACTATTGGCTATTGGACATGATGCATATTAATGGAATTATTCCATTTTTTTATATGAAAAAAGATACCCACTTTTCAAAGTCATTGTAAAATAGTTTAACTGCAAAAAATTGTTGTATTACTAACAATAAGTGTACGTGATAGTGTAACCCTTGCAGAAGAAAAATCACCCTTGTGAATTGCGATTGCTCAAAGATGAAGAAATTATGTTTTCCGTAGACAGATTTTTAGTGAACGAATGACTTTTTGCAAAAACTAATGAACATTTCAGGCTCGTTTAGAGCTAGATTTTTTCATTATCACGAAGATTCATTTTACGAGAATTTCAAAGCTTTGCGTTTAAATCTCGATAAACAAAAAACGAATGAAGAAAAGGCTTTTTTTGATGGTTTTTATTTTTTTTCTACTTAACTAATAGACCGATCTTAATTTTCCACGTCTCATTTTCAGGGTTAAACAAAACATTTAAAACGACTTATTTAAAACATGTTTAAAACACTGAGCATTATTGTTTAAAACACTTTTGTTTTAAACAATTTTAGACTATTGTTTAAAACTATTTAAAAACACTGCAATTAAAATATGTGATTTGAAAAAGAAATTGTAAAAGAGAAACAAAAAATAATATGTATGTTGCAAATAATTTTTTTATTTATTTATGTATATATATTTTTTTATTTATTTATGTATACATATTACTACTAATACTAGTATTACATAAATATAGACTATAAGCATAAAATAAAATAAAATTCGTTAATTTTTTAACAGAATATAAACATTCAGTAGTAGGTTTTTTTCTACTAATAATTATAAACATAATAATTTTCAAAAAAGATCAGATACAGTCTTAATCTCAATTCTCAATATTCATATTCAATTAGATTATTTTTTTTGTTGAATGCCTTCAAAATTGTTACTAATTTTGAAGCTTTTTCTGTGCCTAACCTTTTGTGGTGCACTAATCTAAAAGCTGAAAACAATCTTTCTGTGCTAGCAGAAGAAGCAATCTGCTGTATGCTAGAGTTGTGCTACCAAATCGAATGTAACAACATTGATTATTTTTTAGCGCAAGCCACCATGTTATTGGCTTAACATATTAATGGCTTCCTCAGATAAATTTCGAACGGAGTTTTTGCTCGGTAGAATATAACGTCAGGCATGGCTACAGGATGGTATGAACCAGTACCCCTGATTTATCAACTCGATTTACCTGCAGGATCAATAAGATCGATAATGAATTCGCGTACACTTTGGAAAAGCGTTCAGTGACGCTCACAAGAAACATATCAGCAGTAATACAATATAAAATAAAAATAATAATAAATAAAAATAACTGATTTTTTTCAGTTATTTATTATTTTTTACAGCTTCAAATATTCACACAATATTTTTTATTTGTTTAAGCAACAAAAAAACATATTTTAAACAAAAAAACACGTTTTTTTCTTATTTAAAACATATTTTTTTTCTTGCTCAAAAAACACAAAATAAATCAGAAAACATTGTTCCAAATAAAAAAAAAACAAAGTTTTTTGTTTAAAATAAAAGCAGAGTTGTTAAAAAAACAGGTTTTTTTTTTTAACAATCTTGCTTATTTTGTAAGTATTTTGAATATCTACAGTTTTCAAATGGAATTTTTTTCCATACAAACAATATCTTTCGTTTCATATGCGAAAAATAAACTTTTTGCAAACTATTCGATTTTTTTCTCGCATATTTCCTACACAAGTCTCGAATTTCAAACGTGCATTTCTTTTCTGATGGCCTTCCAAAGATTTTCATGCAGAAGAATGGTTTACAATTTTTGCTGGTTTACAATTTTTTTTCGGTGAAATTCTATTGGACTAATGTAGCACACAAATAATAATATACTCGTATGATCTTGGCAGACTTGGCTATCCGGGTATATTATAATCGGGTATATATGTGCGTACGTGTCTATTGTCTCGCGCCGACAAATTCGGCGAGGATAAATACTTGAGACGATTTAATCATAAAATTTTAAATATATCTACACCGGCGGGTACGGATAGATAAATTAAAGTACTAGAACACATTAGATAACATTCATAAAAATTTACTTCGAAAAACAGAATTGCCTGTTTGAATGAACAATATTTTCAACAATTTATAAAATAATTTTTGATGTATATAAATATCTTGTTTTTATTCTCGATTATTTATCTTCAAACAATACACTAGTGCAAATTCGCATCACAAAAATTTGCTGACACTTGCACATGAATAATTACCGCAGCTTATCCCAGCTACGTTAAATATGCTTTTTCATTAAATTTGAGTGATACCATCGGATTTGCGAGAAAATTATATCTCAGAAAAGAATAATTTTAAAGAAATTTTTATTTTAATCCTCAAGAAAGACTTGCAATTAAATATGTCAAATCCCAATTCACATCTGAGTACCATTATTAATAGGTGCTCAAGGGACGTGTATGGTTTGAAGATTAATATACAATAATAAATACGTATAGAGATACTAGTCTAGAAATGCATTAAATCGAGACATGTTAAGTGCATGCGCACTTGGCAAATATTTAAAATTGATTTTTTTAAAAACAAAGCTTCATATGAAAAAATTGTATTTTACGTTTTCAATTTATTTTTTCATGTAGAATGTTCTTCTCGGTTATACTACTGATTTATGAACATCTCGTATTGATAAAATTCACTTATAGAAAGAAATGAAAAATTAAATCAGAATATATGCAACATTTCATTAGTTGCAATTTGCAGTTATAATTATTTGATGCCCCGAATTTTTGAAATGTATCAAACACATATTTCAACTAATTTCGCTTATCTTTCTTAGCACGAGGAAGTACATTGGAATTAGAACAAATACAAGAACGGTACATGAGCTGTCTGCGAAGTTTTGTCGAGCACAGCGCTCCTCAGCAGCCAGGTCGATTTCATGATCTTCTTGTCAGATTACCCGAAGTAAGTTTAAAAAAATAAATCAATATACTAAATCTTGAAAAGAAATAATATATACGAGGGCAAATCAATAAGTACCCGTGTTAGTAATGAAAACGCAAGCTTTTCACAAAAATTTTTTTTATTTTTCAACGTAATCCCCTTTTAGGAGGATACATTTTTCCCAACGCTTCTGCCATTTTTCTGCCATTTACCCCTCAGAAAAATACGATTTGTCGAACTCTGCAAAATAGGCCTCTGTTTCGGCGATGACCTCCTCATTCGACGTGAATTTCTTTTCACCGAGCCATTTTTTCAAGTTTGGAAACAATAAGAAGTCACAGGGGGCTAAATCCGGAGAGTACGGTGGATGCGGCAGCAATTCGTAGCGCAATTCGACCATGCTTTGAAACCGCATCCGCTTGTTGTCTACCGTGAGCAATTGCGGCACCCATCGGGCCGACAGCTTTTTTATTCTCAAGTTATCATGCAAAATATTGAATGCCGTTCCGTACGACACGCCTACGGCCTCTACTACTTCATGTACTTTCGTTCAGCGAGAATCATGTCGGACTTTTTCAACGATTTCTTCAGTAACCACGTCTGCCGGGCGGCTTGGACGCTCCTCATTAAAAACGAACAACCACGTTTGAATTCGTGATTGAACCAATATCTGGCGGTTGTCATAGATGGTGAAGAGTTCCCATAGACGGCATCCAACTTCGTTTTTATTTCTTCGCACGTTTTTCCATCCAAAAATAAGAAACGAATCACGGATCGATATTGCTCTTTTTCCATTGTATCGGAAAACATCAATACGCTCACTACGAATTGGTGTCAAATCAAGACTATTGCATGAATCAATTGCTCTGAAATTTTGTATGGTGTCATTTGAAAGAAAGTAATAATACGCGATGGTAATGTCAACTTGCATCAGCAACGTCGCCTGTCTTGAAACACGGATACTTATTGATTTGCCCTCGTATACACACACACACGCGCGCGCGCGCGCGCCTGTATCATACGTACATATGTATATATATATTCAGAAATTAGATTTCAGAAATAGTTGGCCAAACTTTAAGAGCATATTCCACTCATTGTAAGGATGAAAAAAAGTCATATAAACATGGAAATGTTTCCTTTCCAAATTATAAACATTGTTTTATTTTATTCTTATACCAATATTTTATTTTATACTTACGTTTTTGTGCAATGTATGGGCCGGTTTTATTGGAGATTTCCTTCTGGGACCGATTTTTTTCCTACCTACACTTAATGGTAACAATTACAGACAATTTTTGGAAACGCAATTCCCTCTAATATTAGAAGACGTTTCACTATAGATAATCAAATGTGGTTCATGTATGATGAAGCTCCAGCACATTTCAGCTGCATTGCTCAAGAGTTGAATAATAATTACATCAATAGATGGATTGGTAGAGGAGGACCCATTGCTTGGTCTGCACGTTCTCCCGATTTGAATCTTTTGGATTTTTATTTATGGGAACATCTTAAGACCCTCGTGTATAATACTCCTGTTACTACTGTGGAAGTACTCCGAAATTATCGCTGCGTATGAAAAAACACGAAATACTTCAAGAATTTTTGAACGTCTTTGGCAATCCATGCGATATCGATGCGAAGCATGCATCGATGCGAAGCATGCATCGATGCGGAAGAAAATCATTTCCAGCAAATTCTGTAATAAAAATATAGATATATGTATAAAATAAAAAATAAATACAAGTATAAAATAAAAACTATCGCAGTAATGTCAATTGCTAGTCAATTTAACTTATGATATTACTGCGGTAGTTTAGTGGAGTTAACGTTTCAAGACCGAAAAATCACATTTCGGCGCGCATTTCTAAGAACTACATACGTAGTATATAAATTTACAAGAATCATACAAGCATTTAAGATCCAGCTAGACCGTTTAAGGCTTTGATTTCTATAGTTTGTTTGATTTCTATAGTATTATACATATACGGTCCTACAATATATTATATTATAAAATAAAATGTAAGTATAAGTATAAAATAAAATGTAGATATAAGTATAAAATAAAATATAGATATAAGTATAAAATAAAATATAGGTATAAGTATACAATAAAAAAATGTTTATAACTTGGAAAGGAACCGTTTCCGAACCAATATTTATATGACTTTATATGACTTTTCATCCTTACAGTGAGTGGAATATGCTCTTAAAGTTTGGCCAACTATTTCTAAAATACCCTGTACATACACTATATATACATATACTCGTATACAGGGTCCCATTTTAAAAGACCCACTGAAATATCTCAGAAACACTGCGTTAAATCGAAAAGTGTTTCAGATGAAAGTTTTGTGACTTCGAGGAGGACATAAGATGGTATTATTGGTTTGATCTTGGGTGGCGTTGTCAGAGCAAGGTCACTTTGAATTTTTTAAATGGAGCCCTCAATTTTTCATTACATGTTCTTGTAGCTTATCTCGAGAGCTTTCCAAAACACTAATTAAGTTCATTTTCATTAAGTATTTTGTGAGTTATAAGGCTTGAAAGTTACAGTACCGCCGACATTAGCATTACGCAAGGTGTCCAACAGGCGGCTAAAACCTCTTGTTCAAGATAATGTTCTGAATAACATTTGTTAAGATCAAGGCCATTGGAGATTGTTTCTCTTATTTTTGCACTGAAAATTCATTTTTATGTAAAAATGAAAATAAGAGAAACAATTTCCAGTTGACCTTGATCTTAACAAATGTTATTCAGCACATGATCTTGAACAACATTCAAGTCCTATAACTTGCAAAGTACTTAATGAAAATGAACTTAATTAGTGTTTTGGAAAACTCTCGAGATAAATCACAAGAATATGTAATGAAAAATTAACGGTTCCATTTAAAAAATTCAAAGTGACCTTACCTTGACTTTGATAACGCCACCAAAGGTCAAACCACTAATACCATCTTATATTCCCCTCAAAGTCACAAAATTTTTGTCTGAAACACTTTTCGATTTAACGCAGTGTTTTTGAGATATTTGAGTGGATCTTTTAAAATGGGACCCTGTATATATATATATATATATATATATATATATATATATATATANTATACATATATAATACACACACACACACACGCACACGCACACGCACACGCACACGAACACGCACGCGCGCACACACACACACGCACACACACGCGCACGCACAAACACACGCGCACACACACACACACACACACACACACACACACACACACACACACAGTGTCCCAAAAAGGTTGGGAAAAAGTCTTAGAAAACATAAGTTTTACAGAAAAGTGTTTCAGACAAAAATTGTAGGGTTCAAAAAGATCTATTTACTGATCTTATCAGTTTGACCTTGGATGGCATCGCCAAGGTCGGATCAAGATCGCATCGATTGTTTTAAATGCATATCCTATTTTTGATTCCAGAATCTAATAATTGTCAACAGCTTTTCAAAACACTATATTAAAAAAGAGAGAGGGAAGAAATTGCCATTCTATGGTAATTATATGCTTATGTGTCGATTACGATTCAAATAATCACGAAGATATCGCGTGTAGCGCTGAGCGTCTTCCGCTTTTTTTTTGTTTCTTTCCGGGGCTGGAGCGCGCTCTCTGAATCGGCCATTGCGGTTGTTTTTCTTTTTGTTCAAGCGTGTGCTAGAATCCGTAGCAAAAGCAAGAAACGCAGATTATCTTCAAACTTTAAAGGAAAATCTCTTTCAAATCTGTGACTTTAAAAGCATGTTGAGGGGCTGATAGCTTGATTGAGGCTGTTAGCCTAACATCAAGATCTCTTGAATCTGTATTAAATATAAAAGAAGATAAGTATGGTCAGCTCAATTTAATCAATCGTTTCGAGTATCTATTAAGGTAAAAATCGTACATAAAGTTGCACAGACGGCTAGCAGTCCGTTCTGTAATTGTAGCATAAATGGCTAGCAGTCCGTTTTATAATATTTTCATAAACGGCTAGAAGTATGTTCTAATATATCCTGAATCAGAGAATCACGGCTTGTAGCCGAATTTGTTGTTTTGATTCCTTATAATTCTTTTTCTTAATATAGTCTAACTTGTTCGTTAATGATGTTGTGAATGCTGCTCTCTTTAAAAATTCCACTTTTTATTGTTTTAATTAAATTGTAAAAAATATTAATAATAAATATTTTCTCCGTTATTATATTTTTAAGAATCTGTCTCATTTTTTTGTTAATTATAATTTCTACTCATAAACTTCTAATTTAACATTGCTATCGAACACACTACAATAAAGTTATTTTTTATAAAGTACTTTTCAAGTTATAAGATTTGAAAGTTACAATGACTTTGATCCTAACGAATGTTATCCAGATCCTGAGCTTTTAGCCATCGGTCGAACACCTTGCGTAATGCTAATGTCGGCGATGTAACTTTCAAGCCTTATAATTCGAAAAATATTTCATAAAAAATAAGTTTATTGTAATGTTTTGAAAAGCTCTTGACACCAGCTATTAGATTCTGGAATCAAAAATAAGGTATTCGATTTTAAAAAATCGATGTAACTTTGACCTGACCTTGGCGACGCCACTCAAAGTCAAACTGATAAGATCAATAAATAGATCTTTTTTAAGCTTATAACTTTTATCTGAAACACTTTTCTGTAAAACTTATTTTTTCTGAGATATTCAGATATTCCTTTTTGAGGACGTAATTAATATGTAATTCAACTTATTAAACATTTGATTGAATCCTGCCCAAAACGATCGAAAGCGAACAAACACGAATGACTAATTTGCTTCAATGAGCACGAATGATACAAATTCATATTTATTCACTTGGTCTAGAGTAGTCTAGACCCGACTTATGGAGCATTTATTATTTAACGATCGAGTTTGGCTCAGCTTTCATTCGAATTGTTTTTGCTCCGCGCAGAATACAATTACTATCAAATGGCTCTGTTTAACTAGAGAATCTGTCTGCTTATTTAATTACAGGTACAATCGGCGGCGACTTTACTACTCGAGAGTAAAATGTTCTACGTTCCTTTCCTATTGAACTCAGCAATTCAAAGATAGTAAATAAATAAAATGACGATGAACGAAGCTGAATATCTATATACATGCTATACATACGTTATAAAAATATATACAGAAAAAGTAAAGGAGCGAATAAACAACAAACGAACAGAAAAAAAGAAAAAGGTTCAATGAAAGACAAAGAGAAACGACAAGTCGAACAGGGAAAGGCTTTGTTGCATATGTATAAAAAATATATAAAAGCATATATATATATATATATATATATATATATAAAATTATATA
>JAANIC010005572.1:286295-317655 GCA_017607545.1 Acromyrmex charruanus | reverse complement strand
TGTGTCTTTTTCTTTTTCTTTATTGAATAAAATATATATATATTATCTAATGTATTATATATATATATATATATACGCAAGTGTACATATATATATATATATATATCCATGTATCCGATTGTGACAATCGACTTCACGAAATTAGGACACCGATCGCTCCTAGCTCAATTATTTGTGAGAAAAAAATGCAGGAAGAGAGAGTAAAGAAAATTGGCGGTTGATGCCAGTCGAAATGTTATTCGTGCTTGGAAAATGCTCCTTGTATACGCGTGTAATGTATTATTGCGCGCACGTTCTGCTGACGTGATCGTTTCATCTTGCCTCTCCATAGAAGATATTGTAAACACGCGCTAATATTGCCTGACAAGTTCGTGGCCACGAGAACAATCTGGAAGGTGTAGTCTTGGTTTTTTTTTTAGAAGCTGTAGCTTAACTGTATTCCTTCTTAATTTCCTTACAATTCTATCCAAATTTTGCACAAAGGAATATACTTTGAAACCGATTTCCTGGATTACTTAATTTAATTTTAACTTTTTTTTAGATTTTTGTTAAGCTTAAGGGGATTATTGCTATTACCGATAAAACTAGCGTTTTTGACGTTTTTGTTCCTGTCGAATTTCTAGTGATTTCACAGAATAAAAATTCCTTTTCTATGATTACAATGTACATGCTAATGTACTTGTTGCTGTATTTTGTGTTTAAAACTAGAAAAAGAAATTACAGGTTTCTTTATCCACTTTACCTTCAACGTTAGTCGCCATACTATTATAAGATAAAAATGGATAAAGAAATCTGTAATTTTTTTATTTTTTCCAGTTTTGGAAATCTTCCACGAAATTTATCAGTGACAAGTACATTAGCATGTACATTTTAATCGTGGAAAAGGAATTTTTATTCTTTGAAACTACTACGAAGAAATTCGACAAGAACAAAAACATTAGTTTTATCGGTATACAAGCGACTTCAGCGTCTCCTTAAGTCTAAAAAACAAAATAATTATTGAAGCTATAAATAACGAAAAACGATCCTAAATCGAGCTAGTGACAACATTTAATATCTGAAATATAATATTTCTTTCTATAATCATGAGTTAAAAACTGTATGCATCAAAATATATAAATTTATGATTATTGTCACTAAATCTATCTTTAAATTCTTTTCAGAATTCAATATTAATATATACATTTTTATTAATAATGTCACGTTGATATGAAAATATAGTTATGATGGTAATTATTATAAATCATAAAAATAACAATATATAACATTCAGGCTGGGTTGTTCGACCTTTCAATAAACTTCAATTCACTGTCTTATTCTTTTACTTTCTCATGCTTTTACTCTTTTACTCTTTTGTTTATCTAATTAGTAAAAAATTACCACATAGTTTATCTTAAGATGGAACAACCGGCTCAGTCAATTAAGTAAACTAATTTCTTGATATGCGATAAATTTTGTGACAGTTAATTGTGATAATCATTTTTTTCCTCTCTTCCTATTCTTCAATCCGTGACCACGAGCCGTACGTTCCAGAAATCAACACAAATTACAACACAGACCTTGGGCCTATTCGCCTAGGGATATTTGTCCATACTATAAGACTTAACTAAACGATGAAATACTTTATACAGTAAATGTTGTATATTATTTGACATTAAGAAACGTTAGGTGTAACGGTTCCTGTATTCCCCGGACATCATCGTACGCTTGTCTCTCTGCTCAATTGGACAATCACGTGCGCGTGATAAGCTGTACTGAAAGAAAAAAATCCATTGTACACCTTGTGACCACTGATGGACAAGATACCATTAGTGAACTGAATTCGCTTATGATTGATTCGCTTGCCATGTCAGTTAGCTTCATTCGAATGAAGAAATTGGGCATTATGGGATGAGCACTGTCGCTCTGATGGATACTTAATCTTTCTTCGAAAATGAATCCACATAGATTTCCTGTCTCATACCAGTAACAAAAAAAGTAGATTTAGCTTTTTTTAGCTACGCTTACTTTTTACATTTTCAAAGAAATTGTATGTACATTCAGATTTCGAAGAAAAGAAGAATGAAAGAAAAGAATAAGAATATTATATATATAAAATATAAAAAATGCAATTGAAAAGATCAATAAAAGAATAATCTGTACTTGTTAATAACATTAATGGGTATATCCCTCGTTATACTAAAAAACGTAAAAAAAAATGGAATATCAATAGCAATTCATATTGACGCAATACTACATTTTGCAATTATCCGAAATGTGTATAATTATATGGATTCGCTGCTATAATTTATATTGCGATCAATAACATTTTTAAATAATTTAAGATATCAAAAGATTTCACTAACAAAGTACAGAATGGACTTGATCTTTTCTTTGGCAGATCTGCCATCGAGTTAGCATTGTGCAATATGAACGTACATATGTGAAAGTGGTATGTTGCTCGCTCTGTTCTTTGTCTTCTTTTTTCTATCTTTTTTCAGTTATATATTCTTATTGTCTTCTCTCTTGTTATTGTTAACTCGTAAAATTGTTGCGTACTGTTTGCTAAGAAATTTTTCGTGTCATGTCCTATTTATTGTCAGTCTGATGTATACATATATGGTGACAGAATAAGTATCGACCGTGAGAAAAAATTTTGAGTTTTGAAAGCGACCGAGTTTAATCTCTTGTAGATTTTATACATGTAATAAATATAAATACTGTATGCATATCTCTAATAATACACTTTATCCGGGATACATCCTGAGAATATCCTTAGGATGTTCAAAGGACATGCAGATGTCCTCAGGACGTCCCCTGGAGGTCTGTGTTGTTAGGGATAATATAATATAATTATATTAATTATATATGGATATTATATTAATATATATATTATATATATATATGTATATTATGTATATTTTTTTACAGGGTTTCCATGAATCAGCGTTGTTTCTTTCGTTCACGAATCCTTTGTAAGCCATATAGAATATAGGCCGGCATTCATAGTTGATTCTTATAAGACCGTCTATTAAGACCGTCTTAAGTTTAATCTTGAGGCGTCACAAATGAATCAGAATGCATTAACATCTTAAGACATTACTTAAGACGGTCTTGAAATAAGAATTATACTCATTAATAATTAGTTTTGTGTTTAATAATTTCGGCGATTGAAACTATCATACAGATGTGGAAAAAGTAAAACGAGCTTACTTTTTAAATACTTAACTTCAGATAATTTTCCTTAAATTTGAAGCTTTAATGTTCAATTATTAACATATTATAATTGTTAAAATCATATCTAATTACTAAAACAAAATTTATAAAATTTAACTTATTTAACCTTGAAAATATTTCATTTAATTATAAAATTAAGTAGTCGCGAATATGAAAAAGTTTGAAAATATAATAAAGTAGAATTTGATTTGAAAAAAAGTAAGTATTTCTTTAAAAGTTCAAAGATTCGGAGAACAAAAGGAGCCACGATCATTCCGGGAGATATAGGGTGTGTTCCGAGCTAGACATGAAGCGCATGGTGTATTATTTCATCCTTTTTTATTATTTGGTCAACAACAAGGACAAATGATGCATTTTATGCGTAACTCGGAATGCACCCATACTGTATCTATATTTTATAAAAAAAAAATGTGCAACACACATCGATGTCTGGGAGTACAGTAGCTGCTTACGGGAGAGCTAAAGCGTTGGATCAGCAAGACTTAGGGCATTATATTACAAAGAGTATTATCATGCCCAACCCTTTAATATTTAAGTGCGAGTGAGAGTCTATCGAGCAAAAGAAAAATAAAGAAAAAAAGAAATCTAATGAAAAAGAAAAAAATATAAGGAAAAACCATGAAAAACCAGTGCACGCCTCTCGTTTGTGGGTTCAACTTTGTGTACATATTGTACGAAAGATTTAATAATATAACTATGTTGAAAGTACTAGTCCTGTCTTTGTATAATTCCGTGTTGAATATTTGTTGTGCTCACGACAGTCGCAAACGGCGCCGCCATGATGCTCCTATGATTACGGGGAAGCGAACGAAAATGTGCGCAAAATTTTTTGTATTGATCCATTTCTCGTATTTGCCGGTAATATAGAATACAAATTTAGCACGTGCATTATAAACAGCGAACGTCTTCATATGAAAATAACCGCATTCGGTAGAATGCGGTTTATGTTTTGCAAATGTTAGAAGTTTTCTTCGCTGACAAGATTGTTCCTCAGGATCTAAAAAGTATGATCCAGTCATCACAAAAAAACTTTCAACAATTACAAAATAAACATTCTGCTGATTAAAACCGATGTGCATTACTTAGGGTAATGCCGATTGTGCCACCTTTGGTAAATTTTAACTATTGGGTAAGTAGCAAGATTACCCAATCACATGCGCGGATTGCCAGATTTACCTAACAGGTAAATCTGGTTTGGTAAAATATATCAAAAGGTAGAACAACCGGCCCCCTTAATGCTGAAAGTGCAGTATATATATAAAATAATCCCACAATAGCGTACGTCTTCCAAAGCTACTCATCTGCGAGCTTTCCAATAACAGATACAGATGACACAGTGTAATACAATGAATCCTTGTTGTTCGCCAATACCTAGATAGCCAAATGTAGTATATTCGCCGACATATTACTGAAAACGTTACAGCAATCAATTTCGACAAATTCAGGACAAGGTGAGCCAGCGTTGTGTTCGTCGCGTTGAACATAATGGAATTCGAATTCTGATGGCAACCCAATCAGAAATGATAATGAAATCGATATCGATTCGATGTCGATTCCATAATCATTTCTGACTGGGAAATTGATGGCAACATGTCAGCACGAATATCCTCGACAACAACTCGTTTTGTCATATTGTCAGCATTTTGTTAACAACAAGCTGCAATTAAAAAACTTCGTAGCTTGAAGACATTTGCAACAACTGATGGAAATCATTGTACAGGATGTCCGGTAAGTTTTGACGAAGCACTCGTGTGTTGATAGAACCGACTAAACTCGAAAAGTTCTCTATCATTTTGCAATTTGCGTAATAGTTAACATATTAATTACTAAATATCATTGAATATTGGTTTTCAATAACTTTTTACTCAAATACTATCAACTTTACAGAAACAAAAATTGTTTATTTTCTTCTCAAAATTTTAAGAATTTTTTCAGAATTTTTTAGAATTTTTTAATACTGTATTTTCTCATGTTGGTAAAAATAGTTACCAATAAGAAAATTCAGTACTAAGAAGTTGATAAAAAATTCTGAAAAAATTCTTAGAATTCTATGAGAAGAAAATAAAAAATTCTTGCAGTCTTTAGTCCGCTCTATTTATACACGAGCGCTTTGTCAAAACTTACCGGGTACGCTATATATGTTTTGTTGCTGTCATATTTTCATCATGATGCTTAAAATGAAATAATTAATTATTCGTTGTTAACATGTTGCTGTCATATTGCCAACAACATAATGTATCACCATTGTTTACAGTTGCTCTAGAAATTTCAACAACTGATGATTACGTGTATAAGCAATCATGTTGTATTCATAATGTGTCTTATTTTAATGTACAGCAAATATATAACAACATATAGTTTGCATAATATGCTATTATATCACACTTGATTATCTGGGTGTTAAACAATGAGATGAAACACAGTGATGAAATGATCACTGTGTTTGTTACACAGTGTCGCTTGGAAAGCTCCTTGAAAAATCTTTAGACAATATTTAATAAATCTTCGGAAAATATTTAATTTTGAATTAAATTAAAGTTTTCAATATTTGTAACTAAAGCATCTCTCTAAAAGTAAAACTGATTGAAATTTACGTTTAAGTTTATTGTCTTTTTTGTCTTACGGATAAGTTTATTGTCTTTTTTTTTCTATTTCTGCAGTCAGATTACGTAGATCTAAAGCAATATCCTGATTGGCTCATCGGCTTAAATTTATTATATTCGGCTTTACTTAAGATTATTGCTACAGAAATTTCGTCTACTTTCTGTCGGTAGCTCTTAGCACGCTAACTATCATTGTAAACATATTCTAAATACGGATTCTTAATTTATTTAACTTAACAGCTGAAAATGATATGCGACGTCGCGGATTCATTCTCAGATCTGTCACTGTTCTTGTAGATTACTTCAGTGCTACATAATCTAGGCCGGAATCCATACTCTGTTTTTAATCAAGCAATGTCTTAAGATGCTAATACGACTGTCTGATTGATTCATGACATCTCAAACACTAGCTTAAGACCATCTCGAATTTTGAGCAACGTCTATGGATTCCACCCTTAGTGTATTGTAGCATTTAATTAATGCCGACGTGACATTTAAATTCTTAGCGTAAATTTAATTTTATATAACAATTAAATATTCATTTACGTAAATTCCTTTTTTTTTAAATTTCTTATCCTGTTTTTGTATGGAAAATTTATATATTGAACACATATCTTCTTTTACTTCCTTTTGATCGGAGTAAAGAATCGGCGCGCGTCCCTTGCTTCGATTACATCGAAAGAGTAGCACAAGAAGAAATGCAAATGTTTAACCCAGAAACGATGGTAACGAAGGAAAATACGACAAGCACCGGATTGGCGAGAGAGAGAGAGAGAGAGAGAGAGAGAGAGAGAGAGAGAGAGAGAGAGAGAGAGAGAGAGAGTACGTGCGTGCGTGCGTGCGTGCGTGCGTGTGTGTGTGAATGGAAAAAAGAAAGAAAGAAAGAGATACTTTATCAATGAGTGAGTCAAAAGTTACCATATTTCTACCTACGTTTAGGAAGAAGTACATTTTTATTATCTCGTTTATCTTCGATTATATTCCTTTTGTAATTGAGATTTCAGCGCCATTGCGTGAATCGCCGCTCTGTCGGAAACTGTACCGCCCTTTATGATATCGATGTCTATTATATAGTAATTTTCTTCAATATACATATATTGTGTGTCTCGCTGCTAATTTTTTTTTCTGCAATGCAGTGAGAAGCATGTCGATAAAAAAGTCAATTACGTTATGCATTATGTTTATAAAAATTGTGATGAAGAGTGTGAGGGCTATCATACACAAAATGACATATTTTTAGCAGAGAAAATTAATCAGTTAGCGCTTAATGGTTCTTTAATATGATTAATTCTTGCTTTTAATTCTTCGCTGAATCTAAGTGTAGGGAGAATCACTAATCATATTAAAGAATCACTAAGCGTCAACTGATTAGTTTTTGCTGAACGCAGTTCATAATTAACTGCATAACTATAACATAAAGTTGCTAAACCAATAAACATTCAACATAAAAACGCCACATCGATTTACATAAATTCATCATTGGTAGCAGTTTAGCGGCCTTAAGGGTATATCCACACAAATTTTCATAGTCACATAACGTAAAAAAAATTAAGCATAAAGAAAATTATCCAATCACATTTTACATGCGACTTTATAAGAGAAATGCGATTGGATAATTTTCTGTATGCATATGTTTATGCAAGTTTGTATGGATATATCCTAACTATAGTTATGCAGCTTATGTTAATAGAGAGTTTTTGCAATACCATTTTCAACAGATACGGTGAACGCTAAAGTCATATTATCTTTTTCTTAACGACTAATTAACAAAAGGATGACGTGATTTTAGTATTCACCATATCTGAAAAATCCATGTTATTGCAAAAACTCCCTATTTTGTGTATAATGGCCCTTATCAGCTTTCTACAACCAGTATTCATAGTCGGATTTTATATTTAAAACCGTCTTAAGTACAGTCTTAAGGTGAACCAATCAAAGAACCGTATTAGCATTTTAAGACATTACTTAAGACAGTCTTAAAATAAGAATGGACTATGAATACCGTCCTACAAGATATTAGGGAGTTTTTACAATAACATGAATCCAGATACGGTGAACGCTAAAGTCATGTTATTCTTTTCTTAATTAGTTGTTAAGAAAAAGATAACCTGACAAAACGTATGTGGATAAACGATATTGTAAAAACTCTCTAATATCTAATAGGCTTTCTACAATAAGCTATTTATTAAGTCTTAAATCATAAGATATTAACTAATCACAGTCGAATACGAAGAGAATAATCGATTATGATTAGTCAATTTCTTATAGCTTAAGACTTAAAGATTAGGAAATGACTTAATTATTGTAGAAAGACTATTATGACTCCCGCAGACAGAACGGTAACGTTTGCGCAGCAAAGTTATGGCTTCTGCACACTAGACGCGGAAACGCTTGCCATGCGGCAAAATGTGATGCGATTCCTGGTGAAAATTTTTCTCAGAATTTTTCAGAATTTCTATATAATTTTATAACTTTCTCATCATTTTTTATACAAATTGGAACATTTCTCAAAAAATCTATGTCTTTTTTCAGAATTTTTCATATATATTAATTATGAAATATCGTAAGATTTCAAAGATTTTTTTGTAAGTATAATTTCTGATGAAATGTTTTAAAATCTAAAAAATTTAAAAATATTTTTTTTAAATTATGGGATGAGAAATTTTAGAATATTTCAGAATTCACTTGTATGAAAAATTTTCAGAGAAGATGTAAACTTTCCGAATATTTCTGAGTATTTCTGAAAAATATTCCAATTCGTATAAAAATTATAAGAAAAGTTTTCATCAGAGGTAGCCAATAAGCTTACAGCTCCTAACTATATTCATCGATTACTGCGTCGCATTTTGCCACGCGGTAAGCGTTTCAACGTCCAGTGTGCAAGAGCCATTAGCGCCCTAGTCAATCATTCTTTCACTTTTATGGAAAAGCGATAAATTGATTGGCTCTCGTGCCAATTTCCATCGCGTGGCAAACATTGCTGCGTTCTGTATACAAGAGTCATTAGTAACTATGTTTACGCGGACACTCAGGCTACGATCACTTGATGCTACGAATATTTCAAAACATTTTTTGATTAGTCAATCAGTAAAATTCTTTTTTCCGATTGATCAATCAAAAGTTTTGAAGCATTTGTAGCATTAAGTAGACCGCACCCTTAATCGGATTTAATAACATCCGTAGTTAAAAACTGACCAATCACAGTCTTTCCATTCATCAGAGCTATGATTGGTCAGTTTCATAACTACGGATGTTATTAAATCCGATTAAAGGTATCTGTGTAAATGTAGTTCCGCCTCCGTTTTCCGTAGACAAAATGTCATACAAGTCTTTTTAAACAAGCACCTCGCAATGTATTATATATAGATTTAATCGTAAATATATAATACAAGTAATTAAAAGACTGATGAAGGTCGCTGATTTCGATACATTGATAAAATCATGTTACTCGATGAATTAGATCAGTTAATTATAATAACGTTTAACTTTAATTTTTTTTTAACATCTTCATCGGCTTCTTTGTTGCATGAAAAAAATTTCGCACATATACAACGAAAGTTAGTGCATTTGTTGATATTCGAGTTTCATTGCGAGATTATGATTTCAAAGATAACGTAATATGATTTAGAATATAATAAAAATTATTATAATCGTGGTATATAATCGCAATTCATAAGGTTAAAAATTATTACAAACAGTTAGATGCGCGTATGTAACTGAAAAAAAGAATTTATAACTTCGGTAGAATAAACAAATACATCATTAGCCATAATTCTATTTGATCGAGTTTTTGGTTTCAGACAAAGCAGGCCGAATTTCACGCGTGGCGCGTGAACGCCCCTGTATTTTTATGAATAAATAAGATATTTAAAGAAAAAAAAGAAGTAAATCTGAAGTCTGTTTGGAAATGCCTTTCATAGGGATTATAAATGTAGATAATATATTATACATATTGAACATAAATACACTATATTATTATATATAAATATATATATATATATATAGTAAGGAGTAAATAGAATTATTATATATATATATGATGAAAATAATATTATTACGAGTAAATAAACTGATTAAAGATTAATAAAAAAACTTGTGCACTATTTAATTGTATAATATACCTTTTCTTCTGTACAATTCCTCCCTTATCTCATGCTTATTATACTTGGTCTCGCTATCACAATATCTCGGGAATATAATAAATGCTAGCAGATACGATTTTTTGTGTATTTTTATTACAGACGTTCTTCATTACATTAACATAACAAAGTCTATACTTTCAAGGTACATGATGATCGTTTTAAAATGATGTCTACCTGTGAGATCTTTAAGGATTATGCGCAGTGTTCAAGCTCCTGCACGGAGCATATTAAGCTAAATTAGTCTTCATTATTTTATTTTATTTTGCAAGTTGTCTTTATTTGTTCTTTCTCTCGCGAGCTTACCGATTATTTATCGAGTCGTCGCAAGCGCTTGGACACTTCGATAAGATTAAAGCGATCACAGACAGAGGCATTCCGGTAGACGAAACGCCGCGAACACCCCGATAGTAAATACAGAGGCTAATACTTTATTTTAAAGAACTTCTATGTTATGCTATCATATGTAGGGCGTTCCCGTCGTTACACCTATTTCACGACTCGGAGGCTGCAAATGTAGTGAGTCGAGTTTGTAACGCAAGCTCCGTGTCCCGATTCGTTCTAGATGCGCTCATTTACCTAATGTAATATGTTACTCGTGTAAAGTGTCGTACAATTGTTACGTTATAATAATTGTAGTACAAATAGGGAATATCTCGCGCACGTGATGTAAAAATGTAAGAGTAGACCTAAAAAGTAGTAAAATTGTGAAACGTAAACATCGTAGAAAAGTTTGAAAAATTAAAATTTTGTTTTTCAAATAGTAGTGGAAGATTTATGGATTAAAAAAAGGGTGATAAAAATTTCCTCATACGCATTCTCAGGTCTTAAGCTCTGGTGTATGATTCGTCGTCCTTATGTTAGTTCGTCTATGATTATCTGTCAATAAGAAAACAATTATATTTCTAGTAGACCGTCGTGTTATAGTCCTGAAGGCACTGTTCAAAAGTTTATTGTATTTCTTGGATTATAACGGGTTCTCACAAAACTTCTTCGAATGATGCGACAAGGAGAGTCGTTATAAACATCGACATGACATTGCACCTTCGGTCTATATCACAAAATTCAAAATAGAGTAGTCTCAACTTGACAACCTATGTCACAATGCCAATGCCAATATATTTGTTAGGTCTGTGATCGGTTAGGAATTATCGTGAGCTAGCAAAAATCGATGGTCAGAATTCAGGCTTACGATACGCAATGGCCGGTGCATTTCCATTTATTATTACAATTATGTCATATCAATATCGTATCATTATATTACACAAACGCTTATTAATTTAGAGGCACATTGCTAAGGGTCTCGGTTCTTTTCTCTTTTTAAGTTGCTCCCTACATTAATGAACTTATAACAATTAGCTAATTACGATTATTTAATACGACAGCGATTTGGCATACGATATTGGAAATTGTACAAAGATTCAGAAAATGCAATAGTTTTTTGAAAATATTGCTTTGTACATATATGTATATAGAGAAGTGAAGTGACAAACGAATGGTGGATCTTTTTTTTTTTTTGAAAAAAATATCAATATGTGTCAAGATAGTTTAGCGATAATATTTGAGCTTAAAATTTCTTAAAATTAAGCGTAAAAAATGTGCTAAAAATCTTGTGCTAAAAATAATAAGAAAATTCTCTCTATATATATAGATGCTATAACGATTTCGCTATCGGATTTCCTTATCTAAACAGGAAAACTTTGGCTACTGCTACACGCTATTTGTACTTCGGCGAAAAAGGGCCGAATTTACGATTTTTACTAAGAACACTGATTGCGCATTTAAAAAAAAAAGAACAGCACACACACAATACCTAAATCAGCAACAGATCACTTATATGTTTAGGAAGACCTTAACAGTACTATATATATGCTCACGCTTTAATAAACCTGAATTCTACGCACGATTGTAATGTCAGAGAAGCATTCACTGTACTCAGAGAGTGTATTTCTTATCGGAATGTGTGAACGTGTATTTCTTTTTTTTTTCCTTTTTATTTATATACAGCACTGGACTATTCGCATTATTCGCGCATAAATTATTTAAAAGGTTTTAGTTTTTTGAACATTTAAGTCCAGAATGCTGCTCTGAGATATGAATGCTCTACAGAATGTACATAGTAGACAGCAAAAGCGTCTAGACCACAGAATATTCACATTTGCTCTAATGCAAAATATCATTTTCTTTTTTTCTCGAGCCACAAAAAACAGGCTGATGCAATGGCAGATACTATGTATTAATATATAAAAGTTAGCTTTACAATATGTAAAACCTGATAAAGTTCTTAAAAAATCTAAAGAACATTCCCTGAATAAGAGTAATCACACCATAATTCAGTTCTCTAAATATCATACTTTGATCGTAGAATGCATCAAACAATTTCTTTCAAAGGAATTAAAATTTTCTATAATCGGTTTGTGATATATTTTCACTAATGTATGGTTCCGTCATGGTACCAGCCTGGATCTGGTCAATCAAATCATGTAATTCCGTAAAGTCTAGACACAGACATTTCTCTTCTGTATCCGTACAAATGAGCCGCTAAGATAGATCACAAAAAGTACGGAGTGGGCGTTAGAGGTGGAATTACTCTCTCGGAATCAGGCACTGCCTGGAACAGCACGGGTGTTCTTTGATCTACTGTTGTGAATTGCATGATACTAGCTATGTTACCACATCGATAACAATAATTTGGGGCTGACCACACTGTGACAAGTTTGTCATTAAACATGTACCTATAACCTACAAGAATGTACATTATCAGTATATATTTTCAAAGAATTACTTCAAATTGTAAAATATTAATTTAAATATTTGTATTAAGCAAAGATATACCTTCCTGAACTAGTTGATGTGCTCTACAGATGAGTTTAAGATCATTCACTTCCATGAACATATAAGTCACTTTACTGCCAAATAACCAACCTGCGCCACGTGGACTTACTGTCCATGTTTCTACATCCTCTGGATCAGACCAAACCAAATCACAGAAAGCACCTGTAATTAGACGAAGAAGTTCAATTATTATAATATATTATACATTATATGTTATTATCAATAATACAATATATCCAAGTAACATAATTTTTATTTTACACTGAAATATTATGTTACACATTTAATACATACCTTTGTGTGGAATCTCTTGATTCCTTTCGATCGTTCTAATTTGATCTAATGTTCTAATAGCCGGAGACAATCCACCATGTACACAAAGAACCTGTTCATCAATTAACTAAAACAGAATTTTATTCAAGTATAATAAAATATAAAAAAATTGTAATTTTTAAAAGATTTTTTTATACAAATACTCACGGCAGCAACTGTGAGCAAGTCAAATACCCTACAACAGTACTTCCAAGCATTAGCATTGCCGTACTTGTTTTGACATTCATCTAGAATAGACAACAAAGGAAATAATGTATGCAATCAAAGTTTTGTTATATATAAATACAAATAAGTCACCAAAAAAGAAAATAACATTGTATGCTTACCATAAAATCCATAAACATGCGTGATTTGTCTAGATTCATGATTACCACGTAGTAACGTTATTCTGTCAGACCATTTAGCTTTAAGTGTAAGCAAACGAGTAAACGTTTCTAAGCTGTAGTAGCCCCGATCGACAAAATCTCCCAGGAATATATAATTTGTATCTGGTACGGGACCACCATTGCGAAACAGTTCCTCTAAATCATAAAACTGCAATAGCACAAGATAAATAATCTGAAGTATATTTACATCATAACTGTACAAATAACTATTAGTACAGTTATAAAATATAAAGATCAAGAGTGATCATAAGACAAATAGATCTGAAGACACAATAGTGTTTCGGCACAAGCAAGCACAGCGACACAACCATGTTCCTTTTAACAATAAATAGATGAATATGGTATCTGTTGCGACGCTAATTCGGAAGATTAAAATCTTAAAATTTTGTCGATTCCGTAGCGATAAATGATGATGCTCCGATTTTGAGGTTAAGGTGTATATCCGGAACTTACCTGACCATGTATATCGCCGCATACTGTCACCGGAGTAGATACAGGCTGGATGTTTGACTCCTCCAGTAATAAATCACATACCACGTCACAGAGTTTCTGTCGACAACGATAAAAGTTAACACAATAAGTAACTCAGGAGGGGCAAAACGCGTAAGCTGCGTAGGTGAATAATTTAATCAGCGCTTGTGTGTTCGCGCGGCCGTTATCGCGCAGAAAACGACCGGCACACATCGTATAAGTATAATTTACCTTGAGATCATTCTCTGGCAAGTATTTGCATTCTTTCGCGATATCTATCCATTTATCAATGTCTGACATTTTGAAATCACACAGTAGGAAAATACCAATACTGATCGCGCCCTCATAGAGCTACGTCGTCTCCATACGCGTCCAATGCTGCTGGATCTTAGGGTAAAATCACACGATGCGGAATAGGACTGTGGAATAGAGAATGCGTCATTGGCTGCGTTTAGCAAAACGTTTATTCTGGAACTGTTTTTTTTTTCGCGTTGATTGGATCCGTTATTTCAAGAGGAATAATTCTATCTCAGCAAAGAATCATAAGGGCGCGTTCATACTTTGACGGAAAAGCGGAAAAGCAGCAACCAATTAGAACTCTAGTTGGTAGTCTACAATTTCAGCTTTTTGTGTAAAACACAGCGTTACACTATGGGTGCGTTCGGGGAGACACCATTCACTATAGACGCAAACGCTACCAACATTGTTCGTGGAGCCAATAGCGCGATAGCGTTAGCAAACTCCATGAACGATCCTAGCATAGCGTTGGTAGCATTTAATTAGAGAGATTTATTCGTTAAGGTTAAGTTAAGGAGATTTTGTTTTTAATCACTGACCAAACTTTTCTTTACTTTTCTTTAATTTAAATTTTTAGAGTTTTGTAAAGTATATGTAACGTAAATTTTTAATTTTTCGTAGTGAATAACAGAACGCAATCTCAATTGCAATTTCTATGAAGGCTTGTCGGAGTGAACAACGTAAACTAGATAAAAAAATTAATAATTACACTAAGTAAATTAATCAAATAAAAGGAAGAATCCTTAAGCATCCGTCATCAATTTAAGAAGAAGCGTATCTACATGTAATAAGGATTTTAAGCATCTGCAGCGGAAATCAAATACACAAGTTGAACTCTGCAGAAACTTTGAAAAGTTAAAGATGATACAAAAGTAAGAATTACGTTTACTCCAGCCTAGTGGTAAGCCATCAATTGCAGAGATTGAAATTGAGATTACATTTACTATGATAAAATTTGAAATTCACACGTTACATACATATGTTTACTCTACGAAATTCTAAAGAGAGAAAAATTTGGTGCCAAGAACAAAATTTCCTCAAACATTAATTTA
The DNA here is from genome assembly GCA_017607545.1 of Acromyrmex charruanus. NCBI lineage: Eukaryota > Metazoa > Arthropoda > Insecta > Hymenoptera > Formicidae > Acromyrmex > Acromyrmex charruanus. The sequence goes on along the minus strand of JAANIC010005572.1, from coordinate 302,323 downwards.
ACTTTGACGAATGAGAAACGCTAGCAACACTACGCTAGCGTCGCTCACAGATCTGTAAATGTTACCAATAATGTTACCAATACACTACCATAGAAGGAATAGCATTGATAGCGCGCAGTTGTGACGTAACACGCTACCATTAGTCTTGATCGTATTTATTAGTGCTATTTGTAGCTCCGCGAACAGTTTGTAGCGCTAAATAGCGCAAATAGCGTTTTTCCGAATGCACCCTATGTCACCTGTGTACGTTGGAAAACAACTTTACGCTTAATATCTCGTTTCGCAGAGCAGTTCCGAACTTTTTTCTGCTACATTCTTTCATGCAAAAGTGCAACGAATAAGCATAATTTCATCGAAATCACAAGCCCTTCTTGACAAGGACATGAACAAGCCCTTCTTGACAAGGACATGAACAAGCCCTTCTTGACAAGGACATGAACAAGCCCTTCTTGACAAGGACATGAACAAGCCCTTCTTGACAAGGACATGAACAAGCCCTTCTTGACAAGGACATGAACAAGCCCTTCTTGACAAGAATTACCCTCAGAGTGTAAACCCATACAACGGAATAGCGGAACGTGAAACGAGAGCAGAACTAATCATGAGCAGTTTCGCAATTTTCGTTACGCGGTTTCGAATCCCTTCATCTCCATGAAGCGCAATGAGCGTAAGCGGAATCAACAGCAAGTCCATAAATAACGTTTAAATATTGCATTTGTCATTCATTTTTTATTATCATGTATCTAAGTACAGAATTAAATGTATTTTTCATTGAAAATAATGATTAAAGATGTTAAAATTTATTAAATTAGTTTTAATGTGATTGTAATCTTTATGAAATAACGATTTGTGATTGGTTGCGCAAAGTCTGCGATGCGCTCATTAGGCTACATAAGTATTGGGGGTTCACGTTTCAACGTAACAAAACTGGCGAAATAATAACGTGATGAGTACAGAGATAAATTATTAGGTAATTATTCAGAAGACGCTCCTCACTTCAATTTCAATGAAATTATGCTCATTCGATGCGTTTTTGCAAAAAACGAAAGAATCTAGCAGTTAAATGTTGTGCCTAGTCCCGCGAAGTGAGATTTAATCATCAAAGTTGACGACTATTTAGGTTAGAAAATCTGTTATAGCTAACGAAACACTGCGATGCGAACATACGCTGCAGTTGCATAATATCGCGTTAAATGAGCATAATTTCATTGAAAATGAAGAAGAGGAGCGCCTTCTGGATAATTACCTAATAATTTATCTCTGTACTCACCACGATGTTATTCCGCCAGTTTTGTTACGTTGAAATGTGAACCTCCAATGCTTATATAGCGTAATGAGCGCATCGCAAACTTTGCGCAACCATTATAAATCGTTATTTCATAAAGGTTACAATCACATTAAGACTAATTTCATAAATTTTAACATCTTTAATCATTATTTATCTTTAATCATTATTTTCAATGAGAAATGCATTTAATTCTAGGCTTAGACACATGATAATAAAAAATGAATGACAAATACAATATTTAAACGTCACTTATGGACTTGCTATTGATTCCGCTTACACTCATTGTGCTCCATGGAGATGAAGAGATTCGAAACCGCGTAACGAAACTGCGAAGCGCTCGTAATTGGTTCTGCTCTCGTTCCGTGCTCCGCTATTCCGCTGCATGGGTTTGCATTCTCATTTTGTCTCTGCAGAGAGAAACCTGAAAGAGGACGTGACGGCCCAAAACCTGTAACCGCAAAATGCTTGTAGCTACGTTGTGGATGCTGTGCCCAATGTGTCTGGGCGCTCGCGATGGCTAACTAATGGCGAAGGAAAATTGGCGGAAAATCATTAAGTTTGCAAAGAAATGTTACTTATTGATTGTGACTTATATGTCCATAAAGCGGTTTAATATAAACTCAAATGAATTTAGAACGTACAGATTAAAAGAGTAGAAATGTAATTGCGTGCATATGATGGCTGGGATATCGATATCGCATTACTAGGTTAGAATGTGAGAAACTCAAAAATCTACAACATAATCGTTTATCTGACGACGCGAGCAATTATCTAACGACATGAGCAGTAACCGATGTCGATCTCGCAGTGAACATAAAACGATTATCAATTTTACCGAGCACTAATTAAAATCTACCGTTGAGACTTAAAAGGCCCGCATGCAGAACGCCATGACACGAGAGAGAGAGAGAAAGGGGAGGAGAGAGAGAGACAAAGAGAGAGAGAGGAAAACCGGGAAAAAGAAATGACTCGAGCGTCGCAACTAACGCTTGCAACGTCACAGTACTCCCCTCCCAGTAAACGTTAAGAAAAAAAATACTGATCAAATTATCACTAGAACGGAAATAACAGAAAATAAAATTAAATAAAACAAACAGTAACTTATACTTATTGATCGCTTAATGTAATATTGCGCGAATTAATCCTTAAATCTAACAGTCTTTCGTTTGGTTGTTGGACCAGGATATGTCTGGTTCACATTGCACTGGAAGTTGAAGATGGGGACGCAGTGGACGGAGTAGTTTCTAAGTCTTGAATTATTAAATAAACGAGCTTCTATCGACAGTAGCGTTGATACATCTATCGTCGACTTCTATAGCAAAGACCTTGTCCGAAATGCGCTCTAATACCTTATCCGGTCCGGTGTACGGTTGGTCTAGGGGACGCCTGTTACTTTCTACTTTCTACTTTGAGGAAGACGTGGGAGTAGTTATACAAATCTTTATGGAAAAATAATTTAGGTCTAATGATGAGAAGTTGGTCGTAACGTTTGCATAATTACGCGTTTGCATAAATCCTCGACAAAAATTTGTGGATCGCTCGGCATCTCTTCAGAGGAGAAAAACTCACCCGGTTGAGCGTAGTACCGTAAATTAATTCCGCTACAGAAATGCCTAGATCCTCTTTGAAACAAGTTCTTAGTGCGAGTAATACTACTGGCAGTGTATCCATTGAGTTCCCGTGGCACATTAATGAAGTTTTTAAAGAGCGATGCCATCGTTCGAATGCCATTAGATTCTGGACTGTATGCAGTTGTCCGACAACGTTTAGAACCGACGAGATTGGTTAACGCGTCGAAAAGTTGCTCTTCAAATTGCGAACCCTGATCAGTTGTGATCAGGCGTGGAGTTCCACATCTGGCTATTCAGTGAGTGAAAAACATCTTCGCTACCGTATCTGCAGCACAATCTTGTAATGAAATGACTTTCGCCAACGAATAAATCGGTCAATCATTGTTAATAAATACTTTAAACCTTTGGATGGAGGTAGAGGACCGACGATATCGATACGTGCTCAAAACGGATATCTAGTATTTTGGTGGCGAAGTATAGTTATGCCAATGAATTTTAGATTGTTGGCATGCTAGACAGATGCGGGCCCACTCTTTAATGTCTTTAGTCATGATTACACAAATTTTTGCAATAATTTGCCGGTGAGTTGCTCTGCCACTTGAATGGGACATTTGATGCACTAGTAAAAAACTCATCTTTGTAATCCAGGAATATATGGTCTGATTTCTTCTTCTGAAATGTCATAGTAAATGCTGGATGCTGTTTCCGATAACGTAAATTTTTGGAGCTTCAGAAACGATGTAAATTGCTTCAATTGTTGCAATTTGTCATGCGAGGCTTGAGCTTCTGCATATCCAGACTAGTTGGCATCACGATAGTGTCGATGCGAGATAATGCATTTGCAATGTTTTCAGCGCCTAAAACGTGACGTACATCGGTTGTGAATTCCGAAATGAAGAGTAGTTGACGGGTTTATCTTGGCGAAATTTGATCCGATTTCCTCTTGAATGCGTATACGTAATTTTCTATCATATGCGCTATACTTTGTTTGCGTAGGCGTAAGCTTCTAAAAATATACTATTTTTGATACTAGAATAAATCTTCGTAACAACACACTGCTCTAATGTCGCGCGCACAAAGCCCGTCCCGCGAACAAATACTTACTTTAAATATATTAGCAGAACAATTGTTAAAAGTTACGGATGCTGGGCAAGCGCTTAGAGACCAAATGACAATTTGCAAATAAATCCATCCGGAGAGCGATTTCCGGAAATAATGTCGGCGACTGTTTAATCAGAGAATTCCGAGATTTTAATAAATATATATGACAAAGCAATGCATCTAATCGGAATTTGATGGACTCAATATCGAATCTTTTATTGGGCACATTCAAGTCACAATGAAGCGATTGACTGGTAGTCAATCAACACGAACTACTTCTTTGCGGCATCATCGCGCAGAAACTCATAGGAAGAGCGAAGGGCACAGTAAGAATCGACGCTACGTCAAATTTTCCACGACTTTTCGAAAAATTGAAATACCTGTTCGGAAAAACTCAAAATCTCACTGCACTGGAAGTACAAAGAGACATATGTATCCAACAATATAATAAAAATATTGACGAATTCATAAATCGTTTTCTCCGAATACGCGATGACATTATCACCACAATCAATTCGCAAAGCAATGGAGTTGCGACCATTTGTATCTAAGAGGAACTGTGCCAACGGAAGCCCGTCGAGATTTTCCGCCATAATGTAAAATCAGAAATTGGAGATCACCTTTATTGCTTCGAACTGGACATTCTAAATCAAGCGTTTTCGAAAACGAGAACTTTTGAAGAAGAACTCCAGTTAAGAAGACTACGCATATAACGCAATAAAATCTCAAGGAAACCTATTAAAAAACTTCGGTTTCAACATCAAGAATGTGACTACTAAGAAGTGAGGAAAAGGAATGCAGAACCAAAACATTCCACCAGCCACGGCCAACAAAATTTTCACGAACGTCATCTTCTCAATCGACCACCGGATCAAGCATCGCGTCCTTCACATCCAATCGATCGAATCCCGGAGCAACACATCAACGAGAGATTCATCAGGGACCTAGCGGAACTTACATCAAAGCACCCAGAGTTACTTTGAAAATACTAAGTTTTAAGCAAACAATTTTTTTAGTAGACACGGGCTCAAATATATCTTTAATTCATGAAATGTTTATTGAAAATGAAAGTTTATCCAAGGTAGATTCGATAATATTGTAGTATCTGGCGTTACGACACATTCTTTAAAAACTAAGTACGGAGTAATTGTAGAAATGTTCGAAAAAAAAAAACACGCATTTCACGTATTAGATGATTATTCGCTAATTAAATATTAGGGCATAATAGGCATCGATTTTCTTACGAGGAACAATTTTAATTTTTCAAATAAAAATTTAATTCTTGAAGAAAAGGAATTTAAAAGTTATGACAAATCGCATCCTAGTAACATCAAAAAAAGATCAAACGTATTAGTCATATTCAGGGATAACACTGGAGTAATTACAAGAATGAATGATTCTATTAAGCATATTTTACCGAAACATTTGCATGCTGAAATTAGAAATATTGAAAATTTTTACGATGTACCAGTATATTCCATTACAAAGGAAACTTTGGATAATACACGCTTACAATTATTAAAAGAAAATATTCGTCTCTCGCATATTCAAAAGCATTCTAACGAAATCTGGAATACAATATTAGAGTATCACGCGATATTTTCACCTTGCCAGGAGATTCACTCTCACTCACTGATCTAATCTAACATGAGATTAAAACCTCAGATGAAAATCCTATTCACACAAAACAATACCGTTATCCTCCCCTATACCAGGAAACAATTAAAACGCAAATAGAAGAAATGTTAGCTAAGGATATTGTTATGTCTTGTCGACTCTACGATTCTTTTCTTTCGTGGAGAAAATCTGTTTTTCTCTCAAATGCGAATAACGGGGTCAGTAGCATCGCGGATTGAATATTGATTTTTGATTATTATGAATGACTAGACATCAGTTAAAGGAAAATAATTATTAGTGTTTGATTGAAAGCACGTGTATTGCCTTATGATTCACAGATAAGCCTTCTTCTGAATCACATATAAAACGAAAACACATTAATCACTCCTATTCTTTCGAAATAATTGGGAAACGAGATGAAAAAAGAGATGGATCACCTATCCAAAGTTCAAGTACCGAATTGCATTACATCCCGATATATATATATATATATATATATATATATATATATATATGGCCCTTTGGAAAAGCGCAGTCAGTAAAAAAAAAAGTCTTTCGAGCAATCCTAAGTGACATTCAAAATTAGTCGACAAGTTTAATTATTCCAAGTGCGGGGTTCTCGACTCAGTGCAATCCAAGCAAAATCAACAGTCCACGTTGATCTTTCATTCCAAATTAAGAGTCATCACTGAGACACCACTGAGACATCACCGAGGACTCCCGCTAACGTTCGCCACTACTTCCAGCAAACAGTAAGAACAAATTCCTTTTTTCTCTTTCTCATATTACTTTAATTTTAAGGTTATATGACCATCAATATTCTCTCGCTTTCTCCTCGATCTATTCTCTCTTTAATCACGGACGCACCCCGCCTATCTTTTCTCCTAACAAATTACTTAAGCGGTAAAACGCTTCAAGTAATTCACCTCTTTTTCTATTCAGGATTACTTAAGCGATAAAACTTCAAGTAATTCACCTCTTTCTCTAATCCGAATTATTTAAGCGGTAAAACGCTTCAAGTAATTCACCTTTTCCATATTCACAGTTACTTAACCAATACAACGCCTTAAGTAACCCACGGTTACTCTCCCTAGAAAAAAACTATAACTCCTGAAAAATCTATCTCTTCCCCCCTTCTCTTCGGAATTATTTTCTGCTTCTACGTTCTTTTAATTATCCGTCATGGGGACTAACGAGAGAAAATTTCAATAGATCTGGCGGAACAGACACAGAGCAGAACGCAAGAAACGGGCCAAGCTCGAGAAATTCAGAAAAGCTAACGTCCCAATCATTACGCGGATACAGACCGAGCAATTTATCTCCCCTCAAGCCCGTCGTCTAAAAAGGCTCATTTGCGCCAAAAATATCGGGATCAAAGCTCCCCCGACGTCCCTAAATGTTTAAACCAATATGTGGTTAAGCCGCGCCGTGCGAATTCGTAGGATGGCCAACACTCGAGCGGCGACGAAGCGCTCCTTCCTCCTCCCTGCGCGCCGTCGCTGCTGCCGCTCAAGTGTCAACCGTCCTACGAATTTGTGCGGCGCGGCTTAACCGCATATTAGTTTAGTCGTTTCCTTTTCTAGTTCGAAAACTACAGCGAGTATCTCAAAATGGTATAAGAATTTTTTGTTCCCTTTGATCCATTCTCCACCCCCAATATGGCCTTAACCCATCTTAAGAGACACCCTGTATATCAATTGCAAGGAGAGTTAGGCCGCATTTATCAAAAGAATGAGGAAGACATAATCACATATGCGAATCGGGTGAAGATTTTAGGAAAACAAATAATGAAGGCCCATAAAATTTCGGAAAATGCCTTTTGTGATCAAAATATTAAAGTATTTTTAGAAAAGAATATGTATAAGTGTTTTATTAGGGGATTAAAAGAAATTGAGCAAAAGATAGCAAGAAATTTAGATTCAAGAAACAGCAGCCGATGCATTACGGATAGAAAGGGAACCCCATTCGATGATAGACTTACGATGAAATCAAGAAAGTATATCGAGTAAAGCACTAAATATTAATAAATCACGAGAAACCTGTCAAATTTGTTATAAAGAAGGACATTCAGCTTCAAACTGTAGAAAATTGATTAATTTTGGAACAGAGATATTAGTATGTCAAATCTGTAAAAAACGCAGATATAGCGCTAATAAATGTCGACCTCGCGACCCTCAAGCATGACAATCCGTTAACATTCTGCAAGGAAATAATATTATTTGTCAATTATGTTTTAAATCAGGCCATAATGCTAAAAATTGTCAAACAAATAACAATAATCAGAGTAAATCTCTTTTAATTTGTCAGTGGTGTGATAAACCCGGTCATTCTCAGCCGACAACTGTTGGAAGAAATAAAATGAACAACGTAATTCAGAAAACAAAAATCGTTTGCCAAATTTATAATATAATAATTTCGGGTATATTGCTAAAGACTGCCGATCTAAGATAGGGCAAAACGTGGCATTCTCAGATTCATTATTCTGCCGATGTAAGGGACAAGGGCATCTCCTCGAAAGTTGTGAACTAAGAATCGCAAATAATAATCGAAGGAAAATGAACGAACAGGGAAACTCCAACGGCCTTTCGGCCACAGGGGACCGAGACTCACACCCATCGATATCAAAAAAGACCCAACAGGCAAAAACACGTTAGAAATACGATCTGTAACCGTAACCCTTGACAAACACAGCCGCGTACTTACTGTTCAAGTAAATCTTTGTAAATTAGAACCTTACTTTTATGCTAGATACCGGGTCCGGGCCAAATATAATTAAGGAAAATTTTGTTCCCAAAAACAGCATTATTAATTACAATAACGATATTGAAATTAAATGGTATAAATGAATACCTCTTGGAGAAATCTCCCTACTCTCTCTCTCTCTTTTTGGGAAATAAAGTAGCCTTTCATAATGTAGCAAGCGATTTCTCTATTTCGCAATCCGGAATATTACATAATTTTTTTCAAACAGACTTCCTCAAAAATTGATCACGCGAAAGGATATTTAGATATATCAGGAATTAATATACCTTTCTTTTCTCCAGAAATTATCATCGCCACGATCAAAATCTTTATTTTATGTGAGAATAGGAAATCCAGAGATAAAAATAGGATATATACTAAAATTAAAAATAGCACACGGGATTTACCTAGGAGATATTATAGTAGAGAACGTCTCTCGAAAAGCATATTTGAACGTCATAAACACATTAGACGAAGAAGTTGAAGTGCAAGTACCAATCTTATGCCTTAAACCTCTAAATGAATTATTCGACAACAATAGTTCAAGCATTGAAAAGCAAGATGATCAAAGAGAAATTGCAAATACGCAAATTTGCTTTACCCATTCAAAAGATATCCAAAATCTCGAAGACATTAGTAACGATGTTAGTTCAAATGATAACGATGGAATTATGGATAAAGACGAGGTCGCTAAGACAGAAGGAAAGAATGACAGAAAAATAAAAGGAAAAAATGAAGTATTTAAAGAAAAGAATGAGAATAAATTAATGAGAGGAACTAAAGAATCAAGTAAAAGTTCTATCCTAAATATTCATCGAGAGGAGGATTTCCACATTCCCTCCGAAATCCTAGAATCTAAAATCTTTGGAGAGCGAAGTTACTAAATCTCTTCTGAAAATTTAAATAATTCTAAAATCCTTGGAGGGAGAAGTTACCAAACCCCTCCTGAAAATTTAAATAATTCTAAAATCCTTGGAGAGAGAAGTTACCAAATCTTTCCTGAAAGTTTGAATAAATTTAAAATCCTTGGAGGGGGAAGTTACCAAACCTCTCCTGAAAATTCAAATAATCCTAGAATTCCAGAGGAAAATTTCCGTGCCTCTCTGGTAAATTCTATTCCTGTCGGTTGCAAGGAGGGAAGTAACTAAACCTCACTATGCAATACAATTCGAGTTTATCAAAGGCAGTAAAAAGAAAAGAGCTCCTCTCTCGAAAAAATTAATTTACCAAGAGTTGGAATACCCGCAAAAAATGATATTCATCAAAATGATCCCTCTCATGTTACTATCTGTGAACTTTTATGAAATGATCCCTCTCATGTTACTATCTGTGAAAGGATCCTTATATAAATGTTTGTAATTCCAAAAAAAATAAACATCTTTTAAAATCCTAATGTCTGCACAAAATCAATCCCAGAAAATGATGGAAAAATTTATGCGCAAAGTCGAATCACAAAGAGGGAACTAATCAGGAACCTCGAATCGAAAATATGAAAAATATTTCACGCAAATGCTTAGTAGTGTCAGAAGAAACTGCAAAGGATAGATTCACGGAAATTACAGAATTGTTGCGTTTAGAACACTTAAGTCCCCAAGAAGAAACAAGTATAATGAAACTTGTAACTGACAGCCAGGACAGATTTCACATCCCTGGAGAGAAGTTGACAGCAACAAATACATTACAACATCAAATACCTACAACGAATGATCGACCTATAAATACGCGACAATACAGATTCCCACAAATTCATAAAGAAGAAATAAATAGGCAGATAGAAGAACTGTTAGAAGGAGGCATCGTAAAACCTTTTTAGTCACCATACAATACACCTATCTGGATTGTGTCAAAAAAGGAAGATTCAAAAGGAAACAAACATTGAAGGATGGTTCTGGACTTCCGGGCCTTGAATGATAAGACTATTGGCGATGCCTACCTGCTTCCTAATATCGTCGATATTTTAGATCAACTAGGCGGAGCGCAATACTTTTAAGTACTATATGTGACTTAGCCTTCGGATTCCATCAAATAAAAATGGATCTTGTAGATAGCCATAAAACAGCATTCACAAATCCATTCGGTCACTACGAATTTGATCGAATACCCTTTGGATTAAAAAACGCTCCCGCTACCTTCCAGCGATTAATAGATTTGATATTAACAGGATTACAGGGAGAAGAGCTATTCGTTTATATGGACGACATTGTCATCTACGCCGCCTCATGAGCAGAACACGAAAGAAAATATAATTTGCTAATAGAACAGTTACGCAAAGCTGATTTAAAATTATAACCCGACAAATGCGAATTCTTGAAAACTAAAGTCACTTACTTAGGGCATGTAATTAGTAAAGATGGAGTTAAGTCCGACCCAAAGAAATTAGAGGCTGTATGGCAATTTCCAAGGCTTAAAACACCAAAAAATGTCAAACAATTTCTTGGATTAGTCAGATATTACCGAAGATTTATACCAAATTTTTCGAAATTAGTCAAACTTCTCAACAATTTATTAAAAAATGACACCAAATTTAAATGGACGTTGGATCAAGAAGACTCCTTCCAAGTATTAAAAGAGAAATTGTGCGAAGAACCTGTCCTATAATGTTCCGATTTTTCCGAACCTTTTATCCTAATTACTGACGCTTTCGGAATAGCAATTGGAGGCATCCTATCACAAGGAGTGATAAATAAAGATCAACCGATAGCATACGCTTCGCGAACTCTAATCGAAAATGAAATAAAATACAATACTTATGAGAAAGAAGCATTAGCTATAGTATACTGCGTACCTTATTTATACGGAAGGAAATTTACCCTAGTTACAGATCACAAACCCCTCCTCTGGTTTAAAAATGCATAGGATGTAAACATGCGAATACTCTGTTGAAGGTTAAAACTAGCAGAATATGACTACGACGTAGTATGCAAGGCGGGAAAAACTAATGTAAACGCCGACGCATTATCAAGAAATCCTGTAGATTTCAATGAAGCAAATTGTAACTACTGTAAATAATTAGCCACAATAAACCTTTAAACCCTAATGACCCTGAAGATACAGAAGCAATTTCTAAAATGCTAGAAGACTCCGATGAAAAAGACGAAGAAGACGAGAATTACACGCTATACCTTTCAGACGATGAGGAGAAAGATCTGGGCTTACTGATCAATAATAAACAGCCAGAGGAAGATTTAGAATCTCCCCCGACTACACAAAAAAACGTGAAGAAACCAACAAAATCACCATTAAAGGGGAAAACGCTAATGCAAGATCCCTCTAACACTATTAGCAGACAAACCCGAAGTCAAACAAGAAGCAATAAAATGAAAGGAAAAAAACCACAGGAGTTACAGCAACATGAAAACGGAAGAAGTAAAATAGAAAACAGAAACGACTCCCCAGACAAAATAAGCAGTAAAGAAGGAAACCTGAAAGAAGAAGAAAAAGACGAAGAGGTGAGAAGAAAACGAGGACGGAAAATCAAAAAAGAAAGAAAAACCTACTATACCATACTATCATTAACCACCAAGTAATAAATAGTAATAATATTGTTGGATTCACGCGACTTATTATTTTTGCGAAAAGATAATATAGCATATTTTGTAGATATTAACGGAAAACCTTTAGACTCCGGTTCACAGAAGTTATCTGAAAGAAATGAAATCTCCTGTTTAGGAAACCTCGCCTTAGATAAAGCTAAGGCCATAAAATATAAAAAATACTATCATATAACTTTGCCTGTCAGTGAAGGACCAACGCGAAGACTAACCATGACTTTCACTCAGATCTATGCGACTATGTTCTTGTACGAACCGAATACCCGAAATTATTAATTTTCAAAACCACATCCGATAATAAAATTTTCAACAAAGTATATAAACCAGAAAATCCCGATTTTCATCTATATAAATTCTAAATTTGTGTACATGGAAAAACACATACACAAATATAATGTAATGCAAGAACCTGAATATATGGCTTTATTGGCCGGTGAAGTAATACACATAATAAAATGTGTGCCCGTTGAGGTAAAACTCGCCTCAACTCAAGAATGTTATGATCAATTACCTGTAATTAGAAATAACAAACAGTTTCTAACACCACAAACTCACATCCTGATGCGACAAGGAACGCAAGTGACTTGTAATTCACACCTGCCATATACCTTCTAGGAGATTCATGGTATCGATTTACGCCCCGGCCAGTAGAAACTTTACTACCCGTCGTACCAAACCAACTTGGAAATAGCCTCAGATCACCTATCACGAGCGGTATATATTCAAATAATGACCTAGAAACCTTACGAGATCACATAATGTTTCCAGCCGAATGACTATCCATACTCAATACCATAGCACGAGGAATGATGGAACAAGGGATTTGTGAATAGAAGTTCGTTCTCTAACTTATTAGATGAAGCATCAATAGAAAAGATAACTATGTCTGCCTGACAAAAATTTTGGAACAAATTCCTAATTTTCGGAAACGTTAGCGCTGGAATAATAGGAATATATATAAGAGCAAGAATCATAAAACTAATATTAGACACAATCGTACATGGATACCGTATATGAGTGGTCAATATTCTTAACAGGAGCCATTTGGGATTCACACTTACCAAACTTTTACTACCTAGGAAAGGAGAGACGTACAAACAAGAACCTAGCTGCTTCAGCTTCCGTCGAGTCTAAAAGAATAAAATCTAAGGAATCTAAAAGAATAAAAAATTCTGAAATACGAGATGATACGAGAACAGAAGCCAACTATCCTCTCCTTCCTTCCAACAAGAAGCCTCCACCTATACCCTTGAGCTAAAAGAGTAAATAAAGAGAATCTTCTCTGCCTATTTCTTCTGTCCCTGCTTTCTGAAACAAAACAAAAAAAAACAAGAAACCACCCAACTTATAATTCTTTTATAAATAACAATGGAGATTACCTGCATAAACACGCGACTTTTAACACGTAGTCCAATGAAAACACTAATAATAAAAGTGGATTCACCCACGAAATTTGGGGTCCAACTCCATAATAGTCACGAGGACTTCAAGAAGCTAATAGACGAATTCACTCGTCGGATGACGCGACGTAGCCGATCCCTATCCTTACTACTCAATCACATTCACCTGGACGAAATAGTTGCTGTCCAAGAAAGACGAAAATAGCAAAGGGATGTCCTCACCCAAATTCGAGGGGATAGAACAGCAGTGATCGCTCTAAGAGACTAGGGGCGCATTATCGAGCAACCCTGTAAACGACCTTTGCATACTTGAGGATAAATTCGGCGATCTAAAATGGCAGGCAATTCCCTGTGCACTCGCTTACACTGGACCTGACCCTGCAAAAAGGACGTAATCCCGACGAACAAGGTAGCTGATCCAATTTCTAACGAGCGGCGCGAAGGATCAGCATCGTGGAAGATATAAACGAAGAGACTGTGCTTGTAAAATTTTCATTATTATGTTACGTTCAGGCCCCAAGATTCTTATATTTCGATGGGAAGAAGAAGTTAGGAGGGAGGGGGAGGGGTAAAAAGGACGCAACTGACATCGCTCTTGTGGTTATCGCTCTGAGGCGGGAGCTACAAGTCGGACGCACTTGATTATGTTCCAGATGTGAGTTAACATCGATACGCGACGCTATTATCCAATCTGAGATTATGCATCCGTCGGTCCTCTTTTAAGTCAAGGAACTTAATCCTTTTGATCAGGGATATGACTTGTACGATCTTTGTCAAGACGCAGCAAATCGGAAAGGCGGCGAAATAAATGATAATCACTGTCCTATTGTTTTACAAAGGTAATTGTTTACGTTTATTTGTAGACATTTATATATATATATATATATATATATGCACGCTAATAATAATAATACTAATACTAATAATAATACTAAAATTATAAAACAAAGAGCATAAGAAACCACAAATATAAGTTATAAATTGTGATATTTAATTATTATTGCAACCAAAATTGATTATTACAATAAAATAATAATATTAAACGTTTCGGCCACAATCTGGCCATCTTCAGTAAATGACTAAAATTCTTCAAACGCAGTGTTACATCAAGTTGGAATAAAATTCAACCGTCGTGTGTTATAATTGTAAGAACATTCTTAAACGCAGTGTTCCATCAAGTTGAAATAAAATTCAATCGTCGTGTGTTATGATTGTAAAACGTGTTTACTTCTAATAGACGTTGCTTCGTCAGAAGTCATATCATGCAAAGTGTAGAACGAGAATTTCCAGATTCTAATTTAAAATAATTTATTAAAACATTAATATCTTTTGATCGGAGTAAAAAACAAAAGAGTCATTACCTGTTTTACAGCAGAATTATAACGATGAATCACAAATATAAACATTGCACAGATAGAAATTTGTCGTGACATTATGTGTTGTTCTTAGTCGTATCATATATTTTACCGCTATTTATATCCATGAGTCAACAATTTGGAAAGTTCTAGAATTATTTATTAAGTGCGAGAGAGATTTTTCTTTAGAAGAGGAAGATAAACATCAGGCAAACCTTCCGTGTCGCTTTGTTTATTGATACCACTAGTTTGGTCTTTTATATGTATCATTTCTGAAATTCTTCATTAATGATTGTTCTGTATCTAAAATTCTGTATTAATTTTAACATTGTGTGGCAGAAAGAACATAATAGAATTAACAAGAAAATTATTAATTTGCGCATGAAACATAATGCTAGAGAAATATTTAAAATTAAGAACATCAATTATGATATAATACAACGGTCGGTCTCTGAGATGAATTGCGATACCGTCCGTGCACCTTCGATTTCTAAAAAAGTATCCAATAATAATATGATAGCTAATAAAACACTTTTAAGTTATAATATTGACATTGATCCTAATTCCTTTAATACAAATTTTAACATTTCTAATACCAACGAAAAATGGCTTATAAATCTGAGTAATGTCGAGATCTCAAATAAAGCCAAAGTAGTATTGCAATTGGGTCAAGGATTTAATTTACCTAATAAATTGACCAGCAAAGAAAAGATTACACGTGAATTTATAAAACACATCGAACACAATCTGTTCAAAGCAGACGAGGAAATGTGTAAATCTGTTAGGAATGAACATTCCAAATTTTAAAGTCAATTAACAATCGGGATACTGAATCTTTTGAGAATAAAATTATACATGAAGGTGTAAGGGAGGTTAAACGATTCATCTCAGAGAATTCAGATATTTTAATCACGAAAGCGGATAAAGGAAACACCACGGTAATTATGAATCGGGAAAACTATCGGGAAAAGATGTATGAAATTCTTAATGATCAGACTACATATAAGTTAATAAAGAAAGATCCTACGAATAAAATAACTTCTGAGATTAGTAATTTATTAAAAAATTGGAAAAACAAGGGGTACATTGACCCAATCGTATACAAAAAATTATATGTATCTGATGGTGAACTTCCGAGATCTTATGGACTGCCAAAAATTCACAAAGAAGGTCACTAAAATTAATTGTTAGTTGCATTAACAGAGCTTTTTATCCACTAGCGACCTTCTTAAAAGAAATTATCGACGATTGTAATAATAATATAATAATTTTAGTTATGTAAAAAATAGTCATGATTTGGTTGATAAACTTAATGGAAAGGTAATCGAAAGAAATTTTAGTATTATATCAATTGACGTGGTCTCCATGTACACTAACATTCCGACGGATTTAGTATTGAAAAG
>JAANIC010005572.1:267422-281017 GCA_017607545.1 Acromyrmex charruanus | reverse complement strand
TATATTTGTAGAGAAAATTTTTACTTACATTTCTGAATCTTTTGAAAAAACTTTATTCCTGCATTTCGTCCAGATATGTTTTTACACATCACATAGGAAAATCTACCTTTACCCATTTTATTATAACTTCGAAATAGGGTATTAAAAAAAAACAGACTAATAATAATAATTTTCATTAACAATATTTTATTTATATAATATCACAGAATTAATCATACAGAATTAATCAAAAATATAACTTCCAAACACACACTTATTATTATCCTAATACCGCCATGTTTTGGATAATATAGTTGACGCATGCTCCTTGGAACGTATACGAAAAATTTCGGGGACTATCGTAACTGTATATGGTTAAACTGTGACGTAGCTACAAACTAACGTTGGCAACGCCATATTTAGGCTGATAAAAGTCTCGCTACAAATGCTTTAAAGCATTTGCATCATCGCGTTGATCGTACCCATAATTAGAGACCCTTTAAGGGGATGCTGGAGTGTCCTGTTTTTTATTAATTATTAAAGACTCTTTTCTCTTAATTGTGTTTATGAATTGAAAAGTTCTCCACAAATTCAAGTATCGATAACAACACAATTCGCTAACTACAATTAAATATGAAAAACGAAAGAAAATTGAAGACAGTTTTGTTATCGACTTCTGTAGTCGACACATCACAATATATGCTGCATATAAGAGTTTCAGACCTTGCACGTTCATAAAAAGTAGCTGGCGAATTGCAGAAAACCTGAAAGAACAATCCTATGTTTTTAGAAACGATAAAGCTATAAGAGATAAAGGCTTTAATAAGAGAAAAGAGTCACCGAAAATTTCATTTGTATATTACGAGTGAAATTGACATGAAATCGAGCAATATTTTAGTTCCGCGATATTCTGACAGCGGTGTTGTCATGAAAAGTGCGTCGCTGAATCTTAAAAATGATCTGAATTATCGATTTACTCCAGCCCATATCAATAAACGTTCTTACGTGCCCTGGTCACAGTTTTTTCTTTTGAGAGGAAAAATAATAATAAAATAATAAATATGATATTAGTTATTTCAATTTTGTTGAAATAATTTCTTCATAAACAAGAAACGTACCATATTATTTACATATGAAGATAATTATTTTAATTGCACTGTTCTGTCTTTTACATACATTTTATTTAGAAAATTATTGATGCATATATATAAAATAATATACAAGAGCAAGTTAATAAGTTCTTAGAAAATCTGTCAGAGGGCATTCGCAGTGTCATGTCACATTACGTTTTGACAAGTAGCATCTTTCAGCTGATTACTGTCAAATTTTGAGCGGATTGTTAAATTTTCATCGCATGGTTTCATTTTTGTAGACGATTAAAGCGAACAACCTTTGTATTTTTTGCAAAATGGAAAAAAACGAGTTTCGTGCAGTGATCAAACATCTATGAAAGGTTTAACGCCGAAAGAAATCAAAGCCGAGTTGGATAATGTTCATAGCACATCTACATCAGCGTTTGCGATTGTATACAATTGGGTGAATGAATTTAAATGTGGTCGTACATCCACATATGATGCACCTCGGGACGGACGTTTGGGACGTCCAATTGAAACTGCTACGCCAGAAATCATCGATAAAGTCCATGATATTGTTTTGACTGATCGACGAGTGAAAGTGCGAGCTTGTTGAGGCCACAGCTATATCACATGGCACAGTGATTTCAATTTTAAACGAACAATTGGGTATGAAAAAGCTATTGGCAAGATGGGTGTCGCGTTTGCTCACTGTGGACCATAAGCGCGACCGTGTGACGATTTCAAAACAATATTTGGAGATGTTTCAACGTAATCCAGATGAATTTCTGCGTCGATTCATTACTGTGGACGAAACATGGATCCATTATTTTACACCCGAGACGAAGGAATAATCAAAACAATGGATTTCACCGAGTAAACCAGCTTCGAAGAAGGCGAAGACTGTGAAATCGGTCGGAAAGGTGATGGCCACAGTTTTTTGGGATGCACGCGGTATAATTCATATCGATTACTTCCGTCGAAGCAAACGATCAATGGCGATTACTACGCAGCCTTATTGGACCGTTTCAACAACATTTTAAAGAAAAACATCCCCATTTGACGAAGGAGAAAGTGCTCTTCCATCAAGACGGCACGGGTTTACACGTGTCCGGCACCGATGGCCAAATTCAACGAATTCCGCTACGAATTGTTTTCCCATCCAGCATATTCGCCAGATTTAGCTCCCTGCGACTATTTCCTGTTTCCAAACCTGAAGAAATGGTTCGGAGGAAAGAGATTCACTACCAGAGAGCAGCTCATAGCCGAAACAGAGGCTTATTTTGAAGGATTGGACAAATCATATTATTCGGACGGAAAAAGTTGAAGAATCGTTGGATCAAGTGTTGTTGGCGCTTGTTAATGTAAGTTTAGCTCAGCCGGTTTAATACCAGCCCGTCGACTTAGCGACGTGATTACAACGTTCCCGTGTCACTGATAGGGCTCACCGAAGGGGAGGGCATGCGCGCGACTATGCGAATCTTCCGTGCGAATCCGTCGTGTTACTCGCCATTTTTGCCGTGCTTCTGTGTGCGACCTCTCTCTGTGCACGTGCGTGACCGGTGCGCAAGCCGTTTCTTTTATTCTTCGATATTATACGACGCGAGTGTAAGCTGAGATGTATTAAAGTATTTTCACACAAAGCAAACTGCCTCATTTCATTACGCGCTGCCGAATTACATCGAGCGTGGTCACAAGGCAAGCGACACAGATCGACGACAAGCCACAAGGCACGAGACACAAGTCTCTGGCGAAGAGAAAACATCGTTCCACGTAACGCAACAAGGACACCGAGGTTCTTTCCCTAACATTGGTCTTGTATCCAAGCCGGATATTCACAAATTCCGACAGACTTCGGAGTTTGGTAAATTGCCAAATACACAGGTATCACATACACAAGCAGATTACATTCATTTTCTGAGGTAACGTACAAGCGTATCAATCGCACACGATAAGTACTCATAAGCCTTATCTCAGGCATACATTGCAAGGTAAGAAAGTTCTTTATATACACAATATCGCATTAGGCGCATCATATTCAGATAGACATAACGAGGTCTTTGCTTTCGCTCACAAGAGCCGCCATATTGTATGCTATCACTCTCGCTCACAAGAGCTATCATTTTATGTTTGTCAGAAGCAGCTAGATTCGTGCCTGCACCATTCGGCCATTTGCATTTTTAAGCCTTACATTTCATTGGCCAGGATGTCACATCGTCATATTATAACGGTTTCGCGTTGCCACGCAGTCAATATCACGTATTACATTTAACGTTTCATAATGGAAACACTCCCAGTAGCAGACGCAAAAATTAAGAGAGCTCACATAAAATCCGCAGTTACACGGTTAAAAACCTTTATCGACAATTTTGACGTCAACTGCGGATCGCAGCATGGTCTTATTGAGCGCAAGCAAAGATTGTCGGAATTGTGGAATCACTTCGAAGTAGCTCAATTTCACATAGAAATTCTCGAAAATGCAGATCCCTAGATCACCGACAAAAGAGTTCTCCATGAACAGCATGCGCAACAGTGTGACAATTTTGAAGCTTCTTACTTCCAGTTAATGGCTTGTTATACCGCTCTTATTGAGCGTATGGGAAAAAACGCATCTCCACCAACTTCATCAAACATAAATGGACAAGCGGTGAGATCGAGGGAAACGCGTGTCAAATTGCCTAAAATAAATTTACCAGTTTTTGCAGGTGCATATGACGATTGATACTCCTACAGGGATACCTTTAATCCATTTAAATGAGGGTTTAGCGGAAATTGAAAAATTTCACTACCTGAGGTCTTCTTTAAAGGACACTGCCTCTGACATAATTAAATCCATAGAGACCACTACAGCCAATTATCATAAAGCATGGGCGGCTGTCAAAGAACATTTGGACAATCAGAGGTGGATTGTTCAAAAGCATGTTCGCGCTTTATTTGAAGTACCAGCTGTACGTAAGGAGAATCACAGCATGACTCGTGAATTATTATACACTATTCTTAAACATTTGCGCGCGCTCAAGGCCCTCGGAAGGCCTACTGATTATTGGGATGATTTAATTATTTTATCATTTGTAAGTTGGATGTGGTCACCAGCAAGGCGTGGGAATTAAGTATCAAGAGAAAAAGCTGTCAGATTTAAAGAGCTTAATAGAATTCTTGACTCTCCGATGCCAGGCATTGGAATCAGTACATGTAGATTTTACAATAGCGTAACAAGTAGTATCACATCAAAGCATAATGGCAATTCAAGGTCCACGTCTGTTGCGAATGTCGCTACATCCAATCTTTCTTGTGTTGTTTACAAAACCATTCAATATATCATTGTAAAGAATTCCTCAATTTATCGGTTGAAGATAGAATTAAGGCCGCGAAAAAAGCACATTTAGGTCTCAACTGTTTGAGATCGAACACCCATCAAACGAAAGCATGTAATTCGAGTAAGTGCCGAAAATGTAGCAAAAAACATAACACATTGTTACACATAAGTGCTCCAAATAGTTCGGATCTATCGCGATCAAACACGCAAGCAGCAAGTCAAGCTACCAAGCCTCCACTCTCCGTCGCCACGCAATGTACATCAGGTCATCGTTCGTTAAATATTTTACTATCTACTGCAATTATCTACGTATACGATTCCAATAATCAAATTCATTCATGTCGAGCATTACTTGACAGCGGATCTCAAATAAATTTCATAAAAGAGTTAGCAAATCGCTTAAAGCTCAGGGAGTGACCTCTTGATGTATCGGTGGCGGGAGTCATGGATGAAGTAATCCACGCTAATAAAGTAATTAATCTTTGCGTCAAATCGCGATTTAATAATTTTTCCGAAAAAATGGACTGCGTGGTGCTTCCAAAAATAACACAGCAGTTGTCACAGCACTTCATACCTATGCAAAGTGTGTCTGTTCCAAAACATATAAAACTCGCTGATCCTAGTTTTAACGTACCAGCAAGCATTAATATGTTGATAGGGGCCGAGTCCTTCTGAAGGCTTATTTGTGCGGGTCAGATCAAACAATCAAAAAATCAGCCGACTTTGCAAAAGACACATTTTGGATGGATCATTTCTGGTATCACACCAAGTGACATAACCAGATCTGTTTCTTCTCTTAACTTTCATTTAACCTCACTCGATGACTTAAGGCTCACATTGAATCGGTTTTGGGAGGTTGAACATGATACCACTCCTAAATTATTTTCTCTCGAAGAAAAGGCCTGTGAAGAGTCATTCCTGCAAGGCGTAAAGCGTAATATAGAAGGGCATTTTATCGTCAAATTGCCAACAAAGCAAGACAAACTGGATGAACTGGGAGAATCCAAGGACATCGCTTTAAAACGTTTCAAATCTTTGGAGAAGCGGTTCATCATTCAACCCCGCATGTATGACAAATACAAGAAGTTCATGGATGAATACATGCGTTTGAATCACATGAAGGAGGTGACCAGTAGCACGATGTTAAGCCATAGCTCTCCAGCTTTCTATCTTCCACATTATGCTGTACAAAATGAAACGAGCTCCACTACCAAGTTCCGGGTGGTATTTGACGGCTCATGCAAAACCACAACCAGACTATCTTTAAACGACGCGTTGAGAGTAGGACCTACGCTACAAGAGGACCTTTTCTCTATTTTGGTCAGATTCCGAACATTCAAAATCGCTCTCACCGCCGATATAACAAAGATGTATCGGCAAGTTCAACTCAAACACCATTGCAACGTATTTTCTGGCAAGAGTCGCCAGATGAGCCCATCAAGACTTTCGAATTACTCACTATCATTTATGGTACGTCATCAGCATCATTCTTGGCTATCAGAGCCTTAAGAAAGTTAGCGGAGGACAATGCGGATTGCTATCCGAGGGCGTCGCAAATAGCATTGAGAGATTTCTACGTGGATGATCTCGTCACGGGGACCGATTCAATAGATGAAGCTCTGTCTATCAAGAAAGAGATCACTGCATTGCTGCAGGACGAGAAATTCGAGCTTAGAAAATGGGCATCCAATGCTCTTGGCCTCCAGGATCAGAATTCCAGCGAGCCAAGAGAATTCACCTTATCCTCAGACAAGAACTCCGAGGAAAAGGCGTTAGGCATTGCATGGGATTGCCGAGCTGACGTATTCAAATATTCGTCCATCATTCATCTGCCTCCTCTGGAGACGCCTATCAAACGAAGCATTTTATCACGCATATCTTTCATTTTTGACCCACTGGGGCTGCTAGATCCAGTTATATTACTCGCCAAATTCATCATGCAGGACCTCTGGCGATTCAAGCTTGATTGGGATGAATCGATTTCCTTAGAATTACGTACCAAATGGAAGCGCTTCGAAACGGAGTTACAGGAACTACATAGCATACGCATTCCTCGTCTTATCACAACCACAGAACAATATACCAGTTTGGAGCTGCATGGGTTTTCAGACGCTAGCGAAATTGCATACGGAGCATGCATTTATTTACGCTCCACTTCAATCAACGGTGCTTATCGCACACACCTACTTTGCTCCAAATCCAGAGTGGCACCATTAAAGAGTCTGTCACTTCCGCGCCTCGAGTTATGTGGCGCATTGCTACTAGCTCGTCTTATCAACAAGATCTCCAAATGTCTCACTTGTCCAATAGCATCCATTCATTTATGGACAGATTCTACAATTGTATTAGGTGTATAACTTTGCTTCCGCCGTTTTTTTTTCCGAAATTCGAGGCTTTATTGTAAAAAACTGGTTATACATTTATGATTCAAAGTATTGTCCATCGCTGGCCACTACTTTCTCCCATCTTTCGGGCAGCGTACGAATCCCGCGTCGAAAAAACTGGTCATCTTTTGAAGCGATCCACAAATCGATCCAATTTTTTACTTCTTCATAAGACCGGAAGTGCTGGTCAGCCAGGCCATGTGCCATTGATCGAAACAAGTGATAGTCAGAGGGAGCAACGTCTGGAGAATACGGCGGATGGGGTAGGACTTCCCATCAACGTTTCCAAGTATGCCCTGACCACTTTCGCAACATGGAGTCGAGCATTGTCATGCTGCAAAATCATTTTATCGTGTCTCTCATTGTACTCCGGCCGTTTGTCTTTCAATGCTCGGCTCAAATGCATCAATTGCATTCGATACCGATCGCCTGTGATTGTTTCAGTCGGTTTTAACAGCATAATACACTACGCCGAGCTGGTCCCACCAAATACAGAGCATGACCTTGGAGCCGTGAATATTCGGTTTGACCGTCGACGTGGAAGCATGGCCGGCAACTCCTCATGATTTTCGGCGCTTGGGGTTACCGTAAATACTCCATTTTTTGCTCCGTTTAATGAAAAGATGTAGAAGTTACTCATGTTAAAATATACAGATATTAGTGGTGTGTGAATTTAAATATAATACACATATAGACAATATTATACAATATTGTAGTATATATGTATATTATAATGTGTGAATAAACACACGTTACAGATAGAAGTATTAATGCTAAGCTATTTATGCATTCCCTATGTTTAAATATTAAAATTGCAATATTAACATATATAATATAATATGTGTATATATATATATATATATATATATACATATAAAATTTAATTGCAATGTTTTGTATAAATAAACATAAGAAATATCTGATGAATACCTCAGTATAAATTACTTCTAGCTCTAATTTGTGTAGATATTCACACATTATAATACACACACATGCAATAGTCTAATATTGAAAAAAACAATTATTATATAGGGGGCTTTAAATCTATAAAATATATGTATAATTAACAAATCAAGGCTAATGAGGCAATATAGATATATAACGAAAAATTCACATATCCAAAAAGATTGTGTTACTCACAAATTGCCAAAGATGAAGTGATGTAAAATTTTAGTAGATAGATTTGTATAAATGTAATTTTGTGATCAATTATATATCAAAGCTTCTTGGCATGCTCTATTAAAATTTTACATCACTTCATCTCTGGCAATTTGCGAGTGACAATCATTTGTATTTGTGAGCTTTTCGTAATGTATCTGTATTGCTGAAGAGGACAAAGTGAGTTGAAATGTACAAAGTAAAGAAGATATCATTTCAGAGGATTCGTAATTTGATTATTTTTTGTAAGATGTTATGTCTAATCCTCTATGTTTGACTCTCATTAGCTTTGATTTATGTTAGTTGTATGTACGAGGGGTGTTCAAAAAGTAAGTTTCCCTGCTCCGGGAAAAAAGCAAAACACAATTTTTAGGTTAAAGTAACATATGTATTTATTGTTTGACTTATAAACTATTTTTCTACATAGTCCCCTTGGACTTGAATACATTTTTTATATCTGTTCTGAAGCTTTGACAAACCTAGTTTATAAAAATCCGTGCCCTGTTTTTTGAATTGATTTTCTTGAATCCGGTACCACGATAAATGCAGATCGTTACTGTGAAGTGCTAAATAAACTTAAAAGTGCCATTAAACGAAAGCGTCCTAAGTTAAAGGAAAGTTTGGGTGGCCATCACTTCAATTCAAATGATGAAGTGAAAGACTTTGTTAAATTATTCTTTAAAAAACAGGGCACGGATTTTTATAAACTAGGTTTGTCAAAGCTTCAGAACAGATATAAAAAATGTATTCAAGTCCAAGGGGACTATGTAGAAAAATAGTTTATAAGTCAAACAATAAATACATATGTTACTTTAACCTAAAAATTGTGTTTTGCTTTTTTCCCGGAGCAGGGAAACTTACTTTTTGAACACCCCTCGTATATTCTGATATTGAAAATGTAAAAGCATAGATCACTAATATATTTGACCGTATATTTGACCAAAATATCTTTTTTTATTAAACGTAGAAAAAAGAGGACATCAGTACACCTATTTGTTACACGTAACAAATAAAGATAAAGTAGCTACATGTATGTGAATATGAATTAGAAATATATTTTACGTTTTGTAATGTGTGTACATCATAATGCACGTAAAATATAATTCTAATATTCACTATTGTGTCTATATCATATCATAAAAAGCTAAGTATAAGTAATTTCTGTCTCTTCTTATTATGGACCTTCTATAATAAACCATTAGTCAGAAGCTAAAAATTGACCAATCACAGTCGTCAATTTTTAGCGTCTGACTTCTAATTTATGACTGATTTATGGCTTATTATTGTAAAAGGCCCATTAAAATTATTGTAAAAGGCCTAATAGAAAGAAATGGAATAGCTACATATGTATATGCACTATACATATGTATATGCACTATACATGTATTTATATACTGACTATACCTGTTACATCCTAAGTTAAAATGGCATTGCGAACAAAGTGTTATTACATTACACGTGTATACATGTATTTCAAATACATGTTTACATTCGAAGATATATCTATGTCACAGTCAGAGTATTCATTTAGTAAAAATATACTTATTGTAACTTGCAGTTAGTCAACGTATACATTGACCTATAAGTGTATACATTTATAAAAACACTTTGAATATGAAAATTATGCATATGATGTGTAATGTATGTTATATATTGTTACGTCTAAACCCTTGGAAATTTGGTCAAAGAGACAATGAGGCAGAATGGAGAGGAAATGGAGGGACGGTTAGACTCAATCTCACAGATATACGGGCAGAGGCGAACATCTGTTAGTCTCTCTCTCTCGTACGCACTTTTTCGGTCCCGGAATATGGGTCAACGTCCGAAGGAACGCTATGACACCTGTTCCGATGGACAGTGCGAACGTCGGTCCTACTTTTTGATCAAAGAACTTAATCCTTTTGATCCGGGACCTCGTGCGATCTCAGGTATTAGAAGAAAGTGAATGCGAGAGGTGATTTCAATAAAAGACAGGGAATGTATACTAAGTTACATTTATTAATAATAAAAAGAAAGAATAATAAAAAAACATTTTACACATAATAAACTTCTCTCCTTTTTTTTTACATAAGAATATAATTAATATATTATGGATGTGTGTGTATGTGTGTGTGTGTGTGTGTGTGTGTGTGTGTGTGTGTGGGTGTGTGTGTGTGTGGGTGTGTGTGAGCAGAGGAAAGGGTTAATGGGTATGGCAGGCGAGGAAAGTGTTGCAGGAGGTTTCCTGGAATGTAAATCCAGGGGAGCAGAAAAAGGAAATCCTTCTTCGAGAGAAGGAGGGAAAGGGAATCGTCCCTCGAGAGGAGAAGGGAAATAATTTAGGATTTCCCGAATAGCAGGATTGATGACAGGAGGAGAGGTGAGATCTAAGGGTTGTGTCGGTTCTAACGTTGGTGAGTAGGAGACCTCACCAAATTGATCGTCGATTGGATGTGGCGGCGCGATTGTGGGTTGACCAAGGGAATGGTTCCGCCTATTCCTCCGGATATAAAGAGTTCGTCCGCGTTTTTAATGGTATTAGTACGCACTACAAACCGAAGGGTTAAAATAACATGTGTGTATGTTTCGTCGGAAACGCACATAAATGTATATAGATGTGTTTCCATGCTGGGAGACGAGGGGATAAATCAGAAGAAATGGCGACTTACTGTTAGCTGGCTGTCCACAAGATATCGGGTAAGTTCCGGTAGGTGACCGAGGAGATCCGTCATCCGCGGAGAGTGTCAGAAGGACAGTCGCAGTGGCGTATGCCTGATAATTCCGGTTGCCCACAATTTCGCACTCGTATGAAACCGCGAACTGGGGTGATTATCACAAGTTCAAGTAATTTCCGCACTGCCCGCGACAATAGTTTAATTCGTGCACTGCACTGACGTGAACCGGGTGGTTTAGAATTCCGTACTGACTCTCTGCGCTTTCGTGGGAACCTCTATTTATACGCCGAAAAAAGGGCGTTGTGCTCTTTGTCTAGGATGCAAAAGTTAGTTGCATATCACGCGAGATTTACGGTTTTTTATAGCGTCCTATCGTTGTTAATCTAAAGTACATCGTTAGAGGAGTTTCGAGAAGAAAAGAAGTGATTTACGTTTTTCTTTGAAGAGCCAAGATTGCTCCAGACGGATGACGAATTCTGTTATTCTCGCAGAAAATATGGCTAGGTAAACAGATGGTTATCGTACACAACTAGTTTTGCGTGCAGGGCAACCATTGTCAGTCGCGAATCTGATCTTAGATAACGCTACTCTGGGAAGTTATCCCATGAGTTTTATGATTTTTTAAGCGCGACGTGGCGCCTATTTTCCTAAGAAATTGTTGGTCAGTCTCGGACGACAAAGCTTAGATTTTTACTATTGCGTGACTTCGGTGCATTTATAATGTCTTTTGCAATCTTATCTCTTTTCGGGTCTGCATTGTTATTCCTTCCGGGTTGATTGGCATTTACGAGTTTTCGCGGAGCCTGTCCCTCTTTTCAGTTCTGTCAGATCGTTATCAGAAGGCTCTGCTCGAGTCTCGCAGATGCCAACCATAGTCGCGACATGGAGCCGAAGGAAAGAATCGTGGCGTCTGTAGGACGTAACAATATGTATAACATATATATTATATAGTGTGTCCAAAAAGACGCCGGATTTATGAGCTGAATATAAAGGTGACTATAACTAATAGTGAAGGAATGTGAATTGTACTTGTATCGGCATACATAGTAGTACGCCAAAATATAATGCATTGACTTATGATTATGATTCATGTTCTACGACTCAATTACGGCCATCCTTGTGTTATAAGGCCCTTATATAACGTTTTTGGAAGAAACGCTTCAGACAAAAGTTGTAAGGTTTCAAAGAAGCTATTTACTGATATTCAGTTTGATCTTGGATGGCGTCTACAGGGTCAGATCAAGGTCTCATCTATGTTTTTTTAATGAAACATGCTATTTTTATTGTAAACTCTAATATACAGTTATTGATATGTTGATTTATACGAAGATATAAATTCGAAAAGTTCTCGACCTAATATAGAAATGATCCCACAAATATCAAACTGCTATAATTTTAGAAACGTTTGATCTTTTACAGGATTACTGTTAAAATTTCAGACAGTGTTCATTAGTTTCTTTGTTTCGGTCGTGTCAAGCAATCAGCTTTTTCCATCATGACAATGCATCTATTCATATTTCTTCAATTGCAAAATTCTACAAATTGGTTCCGCAATCGTATTTCACCAGATTTGATAATCGAAATGCCTCTGGCAGTAAATTAAAAATAGTTAGCCCACGATGAACGCCTCTGATATTTGTCTATAACTAGCTAAAGCACGATTTACGGCTGTGACATTTTGTTATAGCTCTCCAGCCCACGATTAACGCCTCTGGCAGTAAAATAAAAATAGTCAGCCCATGATGAACGTCTTTGACATTGGATCATAATTAGGCAAAGCACAATTTATTGTTATAATATTTAACCATATCACTTGTATGGTAAATAAAAGTGATATTTTCACGAATGACATAAAGATACTAACCTTTCCCTTTTGACTTTATAGGATGCCTTCCAACAAACACATATCACAATATCCTTTTAATCAATTTTGGCTTTATAGAATACCTTCCAAGGAACACAGTGTGACACGGTGCATCATTATAGTCTTGTTGTTCGCCAATACAAGGATAATCACTGTGTTGTACTGAGTGAGTCGCTTGTTAGAAAGCACCCATAATCTTCTCTTACCAAAGGCAGACAATTTTCTGCTATTATATTTTGTATATTTTGTGTGCACAAAACACTATATAAATATAAATTGGGAGTACAAATTAGTTTGGTCCGTTTTTTTTGTGTTCAAAAATGCATTTATTTCAAAACAAAATGAAATGAATGAACAGATTAATTAAAGTATTGTCCATCGCTGGCTACTACTTTTTCCCATCTCTCAAGCAATTTTCGAATTCCATCTCGAAAAAATGACGTCTTTGGAGGCGATCCAATTTTGGAGAAGTGAACCGGTGATTTGCCAAATCGTGTTGCATCCTTCGGAACAACCAGTAATCAGAAGGAGTAATGTCCGGAGAATACGGCGGGTGCGGTAAAACATCCCATTTGAGCGTTTCCAAATATTTTTTTACGACTTTTGCGACATGAGGCTGAGCATTGTCATGAAGAAAAATAACTTTATCATGTCTTTGCTCGTATTCCGGCTGTTTTTCTCGCAATGCACGGCTCAAATGAATCAATTGTAGCCGATACCGATCGCCCGTAATGGAATCGCCAGGTTTCAGCAGCTCATAGTAAACAACACCCTTTTGATCCCACCAGATACAGAGCATGATCTTCGAACCATGAATGTTCGGCTTTGGTATTGATGTTGAGGTTGATGGCAACGATTGACCGGGATTAGTATTTTTTCTTTTTGGGGTTGTCGTAGAATATCCATTTCTCATCTCCAGTCACAATTCGAGACGTGTGTGAAGTTGGCACCTCATCTTTTGGCACCGCAAGTTTTGATAAGAGTTCCATTGGCACCCGCAATAGTTCTATAGTTCCTGATAGGTTTTATATATACGAGGGGTGTTCAAAAAGTAAGTTTCCCTGCTCCGGGAAAAAAGCAAAACACAATTTTTAGGTTAAAGTAACATATGTATTTATTGTTTGACTTATAAACTATTTTTCTACATAGTCCCCTTGGACTTGAATA
>JAANIC010005572.1:233922-266621 GCA_017607545.1 Acromyrmex charruanus | reverse complement strand
TATATTAATATTTACGCTTTAAACAAATTACATATGTGAGTTATGTTGATAACATTGTCTTTATTGAACAACACATTTTTATATATTATATATATTATTTGTTATTAGTTTTATTGTTATGAACAGAAATTTTGAAAATAACAAAAATCTTAATTTTTTTTTATATACGTATTTGAAGTACTAAAAATGACTTATGCAAAGGTTCATTAAGATTCACCAATTATTTTATAACAAATAAATATTTTGTTTATTTACTAAACATTTAATGTCTTCATTTTTGAAGAGTACTTTATTCTTGTGGTGCGGTGCCAGCGCGCGGGTATTATTGTTATTAAAAAGTACTTAAAGGGCAGAACTCTGAGCGAAATCTATAAAAATCGTCGAAACTATTGTAGAACTACAGGAAAATGCCAATAAGTCGGCTGGAACTGGCTGTCAAAGAGTACTTTACTCTTGTGGTGCGGTGTCACCGCGCGGGTTTAATTATTATTAAAAAGTACTTAAAGGGCAGAACTCTGAGCGAAATCTATAAAAATCGTCGGAATTATTGTAGAACTATAGGAAAATGCCAACAAGTCTGCTGGAATTGGCTGTTAAAGAGTACTTTACTCTTGTGGTGCGGTGCTAGCGCGCGGGTATTATTGTTATTAAAAAGTACTTAAAGGGCAGAACTCTGAGCGAAATCTATAAAAATCGTCGGAACTATTGTAGAACTATAGGAAAATGCCAACAAGTCGGCTGGAACTGGCTGTTAAAGAGTACTTTACTCTTGTGGTGCGGTGCCAGCACGCGTGTTTAATTATTATTTAAAATAATTCAGAGACCGGAACTATTGTTAAAACCTATCAGGAACTGTAGAACTCTTCGAGAACTATAAAATTTCATAGTTTTCAATTGATTTTTTCGAATCTTGCGGTGCCACGGGAAGTTAGCACCGCAAATTTTCAAGTGTTATTTTTTTTAGCTAAATCAACGGAACTATTTATAAAACCTATCAGGAACTATAGAACTATTGCGGGTGCCAATGGAACTCTTATCAAAACTTGTGGTGCCAAAAGATGAGGTGCCAACTTCACACACGTCAATTCAATGCAAAAAACCTTTTCTTTGTTATCTTTGAATCAGCTGTTCGCAAGTGAAAAATCGCCTTCAACGTCTCTCGGTTTCAGTTCATAAGACACCCAATTTCCTTGTTTTTGAATTATTCCCATGGCTCTCAATCGTGCAGAAACGGCTTGTTGAGTTACTCTCAATGATTCTGCAAGCTCCTCTTGCGTTTGACTCTGATCTTCTTCGAGTAATGCCTCTAATTCTTTGTCTTCGAATTTTTTTGGCTGTCCAGAGCGAGGCTTGTCTTCAACACTGAAACCTCCATCCTTGAAAAGTCGAAACCATTCCCTACATGATTTATCAGTTGGAGCAGTGTCACCATAAATTTCGACAAGCATTCGATGGGCTTCAGCTGCACTTTTCTTCCAATTAAAGTAGAAAATTAGAACCTCCCGCAAATGCTGCTTGGTTAACACAAAATTCGACATTTCAAACACAGTAAAAATCAAGGTTTTTGAATGAAACTCAAAGCGATATAAACTGAATATTATTAGCAGATGTCTAACCTCTCTGAAAATGCCAAAATCAGCTGTCACTATGAACCATTCACAACAGCCGGAGCCATTTTTTGGAAAACGGACCGAACTAATTTGTACTCCCAATATACACACCCATATATATGTGTGTGTATGTGTATATGTATATATATATATACATATACAATATATATATATATATATATATATATATACACACACACCCATGTGTAGAACACTACTACACTACACTAAATTGATAGTAGTTCCGCGACAACGATATTGTGAACGCGGGTTGTACTAGTTACAGCTGATTGACTCGTATAACGCCGTTGTTTTCTACGTGCACAGCGTCATGCAAAACGGTATATGTATGCATATACATATACATACATACATACAAAAAATTTTCACTTTTCACGTTTTCCCTAGAAAAAAAGATACATAATCGATATTATGGTCACATTATCTTCTTCTTAGCGATTAATTAAAAAAAAGCGTTCACCGTATCTAGATCCACGTTATTGTAAAAACTCTCTATTATCTTTGAAGTTCTATTATTGATACGTCATTTAAATGCATTCTCCAGGTTTATTCCACTAAAAAAATAGATGACCAGATATATGACGTGGTAAAGTAAAATTCTATATTACATTCTGTGACACAAAGCGTAATCAGTAGCTCTTTGAAAGAAACCGAATGTATCATAAAAATAATAAAGTAATATTTTAAAAGTACATTACATTCAATAAAATGCATTTACTTATTAATATGATATTCAATCACCATTATTACAGTAAGTCAAGTAAGAGCGTGGTCGAGTTAATTTATAAAAAACTGTGTTGCACCATTTTCATGTTATTAGCCTTGAGATAAGTTCGAATAGTTTCGTACGATATATCTAAACCTTTCTACTTCAATTTTGCTTGTCCTTGACGCAGTGTTAAGCCAGGATTCCGTGTTAAAACAGATTCATTATTTTTTTATCGTCTTTTTTGTCCACTTTGCATATCGAGCCACGTTTCGGTAAATCATCGACATTTTTTGCCACATTATATCGCTGCACCCACTTCTGTACGAATGATTTCGACTTTTTCATATATTTAGCAGCCACTAATTGTGACATTTTTGGACCTTTCAGGTGAGTGCAGAGGAACACAGCGTGATGCGTATTTGGTACTCATGGCGCTTAATGTGATTCTCTTAAGAAAGTTCAATGACAACTGAATCTTCCTTGATAGTGCATCAAGGACAAAGATCCTCTATAGATTCATGATAGATTTAGGGCGATATCTTTTATTAGCTTTGAGTAAGGCCGACCACGTTCTTATTTGACTTACTGTAAGAAAATAACAATTATGTAGAAAGGAAAATATTTTCATGATAATTTGCTGGAAGGTCGCAGCATGTTTCTTATATTGCGACGCTCTTGAGATGCAC
Source organism: Acromyrmex charruanus (assembly GCA_017607545.1). Taxonomy (NCBI): domain Eukaryota; kingdom Metazoa; phylum Arthropoda; class Insecta; order Hymenoptera; family Formicidae; genus Acromyrmex; species Acromyrmex charruanus. The sequence goes on along the minus strand of JAANIC010005572.1, from coordinate 263,595 downwards.
GTCCGCGCGCGATCCAGCAGTCCATCAAGCGTTGTGAAGGAAAAGTAGGCAGCACTTCAGAAATCGGCCCGAAATGCGCAACTAATTTTGAGCACATTGAACTACACGTATATAATTTCTATAATTTTATAAAAAAATATATTGGAGTAATATGTTTATTAATAAGGCTATTTATTAAAAAAAAATTATGAAAAAAGGATAAAGTAGGAATATAAGATCGAACATAAGATCTTCAACATTCTGATCTTGCATCTAACGCTCGAGACTACGCTGAGTTCTTGCGGATCATTTCTACGAACGCGGTACATACGCGGTACAGCGCACGGAAAGTCGAAAACTATATCTCATCAATTATTACGTTTTGAAATCATTTGTGCTATTATACGTTAATGAGAAAGATATACCATAATCAAAAAATAACCGGAATTTTTAATTTAAACCTCGCGCGCTTATCGGTTTTGAATTCTGTTGTTTGTGTCACGTTGGCAGCATTGTTACGGACACCCATGCCAAGCTTCTGCTTATCAGCTGTTCATTTACCTTTATGACAGTGATTTCTATACATCAAATTTTTACGTCGCGGCGATTTTTACAATGGATTCAAAACTTGATTGCATTAAATTTTGCTGTAAAAATGAAATTAAGTGTTCCGACACATTAAAAATGTTACAAAAGTGTTATGGTGACGATATTCTATCGAAAACACAGGTGTACCAGTGGTATGAACGCTTCAAAAGTGGTCGTGAGGCTGTTGAGGACGATGCTCGTCCTGGGAGGCCATCGACATCGAAAACTGATGAAAACGTCGATGAAATCCAACAATTGTTGATCGAAAATCGCAAATTGACGATAAGGGAGATAGCTGAGACCACCAACATATCATTCGGATCCGTTCAGAGCATTTTGCGTGAGGATTTGAGTCTGATTCTCCATGACGATAATGCGCCATCTCATAATGCGTTGATTATTCGTGAGTTTCTCGTCAAAAATAATACAAATACCATTCAACAACCGCGCAATTCACCTGATCTGGCACCATGTGACTTTTTCCTATTCGATCGACTCAAAAAACCACTACGAGGAACTCGTTTTGAGAGTGTGGAGGCAATAAAGCTAAAATCGCTGGAGGCACTAATGGCTATACCAAAAACCGACTTCCAGAAAAGCTTCGAGGGGTGGATCAAACGCTGGCACAAGTGCATCGCAGCCGACGGGGACTACTTTGAAGGGGACAACTTGAATTTTGAAGAATAAACATGTACTTTTCTTTTTATGAATAAATTCCGGTTATTTTTTGATTAATATAATTCAATAAAAGGAAAATGAAAGAATTTTAAGTCACAAACACGGTTGCCAGTTCTCCATTCTTTTTTTGTCAGACTTCGGTTTCTTGGACTAATATTCCATACTCCAGTAGACGTGAAAAGTTTACAAAAATTGGAGATTTTCACGTCTACTGCAGTATCGAATATTAGTCCAAGAAACCGGAATTTGTCAGAAAAAAATGGAGAATTGGCAACCGTGTTTGTGATTTCAAATTCTTTCATTTTCCGTTGTCTCGATAGAGCGAGACAGAAAAAAAACGGATAGAAGCTTCGATTGTAATCGGTGAGCCTCCGCGCGGACGTCGAGCTGGACTCATCTAGTAAAATAACAAGTCTGTCTCTCAGAGTCTGTCCTTCTCTCTGATTGCTTGTTTCTAGCTACCGAAAATAAAAAAAGCGAAATAAATGAAAAGAATAAAGGGCTACGAGCCTAAAACAATCAACACAAAATAACAATCTGCATTAAACAGTTAAAAAATGAAATAAAACATGTCATGAAATTAAAAAACCTAAAATACAATTTGACAGTCAGTAAGTGAAATAAAAACAAACGTTTCGATCCCTGTTGGATCATTTTCAATGTGACGACAAGATAAAAATGGAAATGTAACGTAGATAAAATATATAGAAATTGAACAAAATTCACATACGAACGCAATATTAATTATAAAACTCGCTCCAAATTGAGAGAAAATCAAACAAACGATTGTAGTTGACACCAATGTGTTCCTCCGAACTGTGTGTGTGCAAAAGAACGAACATGTTTCTGTTAGCAAGTACAAATTGTAATAATAAATTAACGATAGGAATAAATAAAAATAATAAGAAAAGTACAATCGAGTCGCAAATAATAAAAAGAAAGGTACAAAACAAGTCGCAATTAGAATTAAAAGAAAGAGGCAAAAATTATTTTTGATATTATTATAAGACATGTACATAAGAATTATTAATGTCGATAGAGAAAGAGTAAAACACCGTCATTCATTATATATGTATAATAAGTTTAGTACAGATAAATTTAGAATAAATACCTTAGTATGTGTGTCAAAATGGTGTGTTATCGATTAGACAATGCGATGGGAATCAAAATTGATCATCTCTCTAGGAAGCTAAGAGATAAAGTAAAGTATGACATATAAAGACAGGAAGGTTGATGGAAAACTAAAAAGGAAGGGGAACATAAGAAGGAGAAAATAAAGTAGAGGGGAGAGAAAGTAGGGAGAGAAGAGATGGATAAGGAAGGAAAGCAGTTAAGAAGGAAAAAGAGATTGAATGATCTGTGAGTAGGTTTCAGGTAAAGATTCGGTATTATTTTGTCTACTAAGACCCTGTTTCTGTCTTTTAATATGAATCATTTCAGACACCAATTTCTTATTATAAGAAGATTCGCAGTCTAGAATTTTCACATCGTTCCATTTAAAATTATGATCAAAATTAATTCGATAATCAGTTATGACAGTAGGAGAATCCGTATTCTTTCTAATGTTAGAAATATGTTCGATTATCTCCGATAATCGCCGATATTGTAATGCAAGATCTAGAGGAAACAGCACTTAAAAAATTGTTAGTACAACCTTTGTTTTATTTTAGATATGTAGACGATATTCTTCTTGCGCTTCCATCTGATACTATCAATGACACTTTGAATATTTTTAACTCTTAACATACGAGATTACAGTTTACGTTGGAGGTTGGTACAAATGGCAGATTAAGTTTTCTTGATACAATGCTTGTTATAGATAATCAGAGAATTATGTTTGACATTTATCATAAAAAGACGTTTTTCGGAAGATTTCTTAATTTCCATTCAAATCATCCTCTTTGCCATAAAAAAGGTACTATCATCAGTTTCATTGACAAAATTATCCTATTATCACATCCACGGTTCCAACAAAAAAAATTTGATAGAGGCTATTCATACTTTTTTAAACAACTGTTATCCTCTTCCCTTTATTTTCTCTACAATTGAACGTAGATTAAAGTTTCATATACATAATATTACATAATAAAGATATTACACATTATTTACGAGAGAAAGACAAATATTTTACGATTTCCTTATGTTAAATCTATTTCTGAAAGTTTCCTTCCCATTTCTAGTATGTTTCATTGTAAATTAGCCTTTTCTATTCCTAACACATTAAAAAGCTTTATAAAGAGAGGAAAAGATAAGCTTGATTTCCTATCCAATCAGAATCAGTTGTCTATAAGATCTCTTGCGATGATTGTGAGGCGAGTTATGTTGATCAAACGAAAAGAAAATTGAGTACGAGACTACGCGAACATATCTCTGACATTAGAAAGAATATGGGTTCTCCTACCGTCATAACTGATTATCGAATTAATTTTGATCATAATTTTAAATGGAACGATGTGAAAATTCTAGACTGCGAATCTTCTTATAATAAGAAATTGGTGTCTGAAATGATTCATATTAAAAGACAGAAACAGGGTCTTAGTAGACAAAATAATACCGAATCTTTACCTGAAACCTACTCACAGATCATTCAATCTCTTTTTCCTTCTTAACTGCTTTCCTTCCTTATCCATCTCTTCTCTCCCTACTTTCTCTCCCCTCTACTTTATTTTCTCCTTCTTATGTTCCCCTTCCTTTTTAGTTTTCCATCAACCTTCCTGTCTTTATATGTCATATTTTACTTTATCTCTTAGCTTCCTAGAGAGATGATCAATTTTGATTCCCATCGCATTGTCTAATCGATAACACACCATTTTGACACACATACTAAGGTATTTATTCTAAATTTATCTGTACTAAACTTATTATACATATATAATGAATGACGGTGTTTTACTCTTTCTCTATCGACATTAATAATTCTTATGTACATGTCTTATAATAATATCAAAAATAATTTTTGCCTCTTTCTTTTAATTCTAATTGCGACTTGTTTTGTACCTTTCTTTTTATTATTTGCGACTCGATTGTACTTTTCTTATTATTTTTATTTATTCCTATCGTTAATTTATTATTACAATTTGTACTTGCTAACAGAAACATGTTCGTTCTTTTGCACACACACAGTTCGGAGGAACACATTGGTGTCAACTACAATCGTTTGTTTGATTTTCTCTCAATTTGGAGCGAGTTTTATAATTAATATTGCGTTCGTATGTGAATTTTGTTCAATTTCTATATATTTTATCTACGTTACATTTCCATTTTTATCTTGTCGTCACATTGAAAATGATCCAACAGGGATCGAAACGTTTGTTTTTATTTCACTTACTGACTGTCAAATTGTATTTTAGGTTTTTTAATTTCATGACATGTTTTATTTCATTTTTTAACTGTTTAATGCAGATTGTTATTTTGTGTTGATTGTTTTAGGCTCGTAGCCCTTTATTCTTTTCATTTATTTCAATTTATTGAACCTTATTATTTTTATAATAAAAAAAGCGAGTTTCTCGGCGATTTCGACCGCTTGGCGTGTATAATAAGAAGAAAAGAGACAGTCTAGATAATACATAACTTTTATTAAATTATATTAACTCTTTGACCTACGATTTAAGTTACGATGGCGCGTGCCATAATCAACAGTCTGGGACGTGTTGTTTACGTTTGGCCCGATAGACCACGTCTCACCTATAATATTCATGTTTGGCCCGATTTCTTTATCACAAGTCTCACATGATATTGTAAGCGAAAAGGTTAATCATATACTTTTTTCATTAATGTATATATACAGCAAAAATGGTTTCAAAACGTGATAGTTGACAAGATATAGTTTACGATTTTCCGTATTTTATGTACCGTGTTCGTAGAAGTGATCTGCAAAAACTCAACGTTAGCTGCGAGATCAGAATGCTGAATCCTACGTTCGATTCTGTTTTTTCCTTTTTCGTAATTTTTTTTTAAATAAATAACATTATTATTAAACATATTACTCCAAATATATTTTTATAAAATTATAGAAATTATATGTGTAATTCAGTGTGCTCGAAATTAATTGCACATTTCGAGTCAATTTCTAAAGTGCTGCCTACTTTTCTCTTACACTCGCTCAACGCTCGACGGTCGAACCGCTGGATCGTGCGCGGACATACATCTCAGGAGTATCACAGTATAAGAAACATACTGCGACCATACCTTCTAGCAAATTATCATGAAAATATTTTCCTTCCTACATAATTGTTATTTTCTTAATAATAGTGATTGAATATCATATTAATAATAAATACATTTTACTGAATATAATGTATTTTTAAAATATTACTTTATTATTTTTATGATACATTCGGTTTTTTTTATAGAGTTACTGACCACGCTTATGTGCCATAGAATGTAATATCTTTTAATATAGAATATTAATAATACCAATTTAAGGCTAATAAGAATCGACACAGAACGAAATGCGTAATTTTAAACTGGAATGATGGCTTAACTCCAATAACTCCGTGATGTCTTCTTTATTTTATGAATAAAGAAAGCATATTGAATAAAGAAGACTAAGGAAAGTAAAGGATAATTTGCTGAAAGGTACAGTCGCAGCATATTTCTAATAGTGCAATGCTCCTGAAATACACGTCCGCGCGCGATCCGGTGCGGCGGCTCAGCCATCGAGCATTGAGTGGAGGCGGCGGGGGAAAAAAAGGCGACGCTTCAAAAGTCGACCCAAAATTTAACATATACTCCAACAACTATAGGAAGAATACCGAATCACTTCAATAAATTAATAAAAAAATATTTGTATATTGCATATATGAAGGCTTTTTGATTTGAATTATAAAATTATATTGACATCATCCTTATAATTATATTAATCATCGCACTTTTGCGATTTGATTCATTATCAGAATTTTCATACATTCGGATGATAGTTATAAAAAAAACATTTCACAGAAAGTAAACTAATCGACATCAAACGTAACATTATTACAAAAACATGATTTCTTTTCGGATTTTTTTCTAAAAGTAAACAGATTTCATTTACATATAAAAATACTGGTTTTTTATCTATTCGACGCATACTACGTCGAATTATTTTTGCTACAATTATCAGTTTAAAACTTTTAGAAACATAATTTACACAAATAATTTACACATATAATTTCAATAATTAAATAAAAATATATTTGGCCTGTAATGTGTTTATTAACAACATCACTTATTTAAAAAAAAAAAAAAATACGAAAAAAGAAAAAAGGAATCGATCTCTAACATTCAAATCTCGCACCCTACGCGCGAGAGGTTTTGCAAATCACTTCTGAACGTATGGTATATCATGAAAAATCATGGAAATATCAATTTCTCGTAAATTATCGGGTTTTTAAATTATTTTTGCTGTTATACATAAATTGGAGGGATATAGGATTAGTATAATTTATTAAAACTTATACGTTATCTATAATGTTCCTTCTCCTCTTCGTTATGCAGTCGACCTACACGTTGAGCAGTCGAAATTGCCCAGAAAGCATTCGATCGCTTTTCGGTCGCTAGAAACAAGCGACCATAAAGAGAGAGAGAGAGAGAGAGAGAGAGAGAGAGAGAGAGACAGACTCTGAAGGATAGATTCGCTGTTTCGCTCGATGAGCCTCACCAATTACAATCAGAACTTCTATCCTTTTTTTGTTTTTTCTCTGTCTTACTCTGTCATACTTTTGTTTCGATAATTCATTCTGCAATTCAAGAATATGATTTCGATTCTGGTTTGGCCGATGTGGCAAGGACGCACGATTCCTTTTCTAAACAACGATTTTGTATATATTTCTATATATACAAAAATATATTATTATTATGACATATCCAGCTGATAATATATTGCTGGTTTATACAATGATTCAATCCATTCTGTAGTTAAATAGTGGTACTTCGGTTGCACGCGATCGATAAAAGGAATGGCGTTTCTTACTAATTCGACACTTCGACATCCGAGTCGAGTCAAAAATGTGCTGTATACAATAATTTCAGACCTTGCACGTTTAAAACAAATAGCTGGAGATTTACAGAAAACCTCAAAGAACAATATTATGCTTGTAGAAACGAATTATGAGCTTTAGTATAAGAACAATGTAAATAAGTATTCGAAAATTTCATTTATATATAATACTACGTCTGCTACGAGATTGCTGCTTATCGTTCCGAGCAGAACCGAAACATCGTGTTCGGAGCCCTGATATATACATATATGTAAATAATGACATGTATAAATGTACACACCACACACACACACCTACACACACACACACACACACAAACACACGCGCGCGCGCGCGCGCGCGCATAAGGCAAGGAGGATTCTCTTAAACGACCGCCGACATGTAAGATGCCAGAATCGTCAAGAAATGGATTTAATTTTAAGATAGGACTGTTTGTTGGAACTGCCTTGTGGTTGCTAAGTGCCTTCACTTCACTTGAAAAATGCCTCGTTTGTATTATTTTGATTAGACGATAAATTGCCTTTTGCTGCTCATTGAAAGATATAGGAAAGATATAGGAATGTCCTTATTCTGCAAAGATGAGATCCCCTGAGGATGATCGGATAAATCCCTTGAACTCTTGGATCTTTTTGTAAAACGAATCATGTACGCAAAGACTCGAATGAGCCTGTTAAAGTTTGAATATCGATAGAATATGTCAGGTTCTTGTGCACCAGCGCTCACTGCGGTGATAGCCTTAAGTTTTCGCTCAGAGACGTTGGCCACATTTGCAGGTAGAGCTTCTTGAGGCCAGCTTTCTCTGTCACGTCCCAGCCAGGAGGGCCCTGATCACAGATTTCTAATGCGCCAGAATTACCGGAATCTGGCATGACGCCCCGGGACAATGGGTCCGCGGGATTGTTCTGACTCGGAACGTGATTCCATTGCTGAATCGATGTTAATTCTTGTATCTCATCATAAAGGTTGACCAGAATCGACTGTACGACTGCAACCATGATAGTATTAGGTGTATAACTTTGCTTCCGCCGTTTTCCTATAGATGGCTTTAGCGGTAAGTGGTGGTCGAAATAAATAGATCATAGACGTCATACAATAAACTTGGGCATCTGTCAATATAATCCCAGAAACATTAGTCGATTTGTGTCTGCATCATAAAGTTATTCTCAATTGAAAATGTCAGTTTACGAGCCAAATTCTCGTCATTTGCGAGAGGTTTTCATTTTCTGCTTCAATATGAAGAAATCTGCGGCTGAGGCTCATCGAATGCTCTCAAATACTTATGGTGAGGCCGCTATTAGTGAAAGAACGTGTCGTGAGTGGTTTCAACGCTTCAAGAACGGTGATTTTGACGTCGAAGACCGGCATAGCGGTGGAAGAGAGAAGGTTTTCGAAGATGCAGAATTGAAGGCATTACTTGATCAAGACTCGTGTCAAAATCAAAAAGAATTGGCACGATCATTGGGAGTGACTCAACCAGCCATTTCAAAACGCCTCAAAGCCATGAGAATGATTCAGAAGCAAGGAAATTGGGTGCCGTATAACGAGTTGAAGCCGAGAGATGTTGAACGTTTGTTTGCTTGTGAACAGCTGCTTGAAAGGCAAAGACGGAAGGGATTTCTGTATCGCATTGTGACTGGGGACGAAAAATGGGTTCGTATATTATATATGTAATATATCTATGTATAGCTAATACATGTTACAAATTACAATTACATTTTATGTGTATTATAATGTATGTACACATACAATGACACAAAATATTATTCTATTATTGCATATGGACATGTTAGTGAATTAATGATATATGCAATATTAAAATAATATTTTGGGTACATTATTGTGTATATGTATATTATAATACATATAAAATATAATTATAATTTATATTCACTAATGTTTTTTTTATATATGTTACAACAATGTTAGAATTTTAAATGTTATGTTTGTGCGATGTGATTACACATATTATACAATGTATGTACATAAAATTGTAATATTGCGTATAAATAGATAATATCTGCATGATTATTTCAACATGAGTAACTTTTATCTGTTTATATAATGCGTACATGTATGTGTGTATGTGTGTGTGTTTGTGTGTATTCATAGTATAATATCATACAATTTTCTATATTGGATATATAAATCGACATGTTAGTAATGCAAGTACTATAAGTGTCTATCTCTTTTTATTGGACAGAGCAAAAAAAAGAATTACATTATGTATGTGCAATGTCGTATTCATTTATTGATAATATATTATTGTAACCTAAAATGGCATTAGACGTAAGGAACAAGTGCTACTACGGCTTCGTATCGATATAACTATTAGTTAAAAATCTGTACTTTATGTATATTACAGACTTTTAGTACTGATGGTATATATCGGAACGCGGCCTACATTGCATGTGTACATGATACAACTGTATTTCTAAGGACCGATTCCAAAAATATAAGATTAACTTCAATTCCGGTTTATTTTTTTCTCAATTTTAAAATTGGACAATTTTCCCAAATAAAATAAATCTTACATTTGTACCTAATACATGTTTTGAATCAAACCTAATACATGTTTTCGTCTCTGCTAAGATGGTAATGTAGGAAAAAAAATATCGATAATTAATCAATCGAGTTTCCTGTATGATCATATTATTATAACTCAGAGCATAACGTATAAGCATCTTATACATTGGAAATGAAAACTTGTAATATCGATCTTTATTAAGTTCAATCTTCGCTCCAGCATCCCCTTAATGAGAGACTGGCCATAAGGGCTGTGTTTCAAAATTGATTACCAGCGCTGCAGGTATGTCGTCATGCTATCAACAGCGTTCCAATTTTAATAAGCATGCAATTAGTACGCATTTAAAATTGGAACGATACTCGCCATCTTGGATGCTGTAGCTGCCTCACCTCTTCAGCCGCAGCAAGAAATGACGACAAAATTAGTGACGTCTTTACTTTCTCGCAGCACTGCCACAGCGTACTGCGATAATTTTTGGAACGATGTTGATAGTGTTACCAGAGCTGGCAATTTTGGAACACAGTCAAGAATTTCGTCAAATTTTTTTTAAGCGAGAAAAAAGTATAGGCTATCTCACTCTTCCACCAATAACATCATGTATACATATCGCTATTGGTGGAAGAGTGAGATAGCCTATACTTTTTTCTCGCTTAAAAAAATTTGACGAAATCCTTATGGCCAGTCTCTAATTAAAGGGTCTCTAAATTTAATTAAAGACTTTCAAATCAGAGTCTGGCCACCTAAAATGGCAGCCATTTTTCATCGAAATTGTGCGAAAGAAAAATCGTGCTATCTCACTTGATCTCACTCTACAATGGTGCTATTTACGACTCTCTATACAGACGTTCTATAAGTTTCATAGTTTCTGACGAACGGATATTTTGACATGTTCAGGTGAATTATGAACTTATAGCTGGTATCTACGATTAAAATTTAAAAAATGTAAAAATTTAGTAGTGTCTAATCATAAATATTACGACAGCAAGTCCATGGCCGTGCATCATGCATTGAAATAAAATCACAATGTATTTTCATTATACATTTAAATGGAATGGAAGAAAAATATCGGACCAATCACAAACCGGGGAGAAGGTGGTCAGATTCTAATTGGAAGGTTCTAAGTTTAATAATGTCTGTAATTATGAAACTGGTCAATCATAGTTATTTCTCTGAAGAATGGAACGACTGTGGTCGTTCAAAATTGGTCAGTTTCAAAATTGCAAATATTATCAAACTTTAATAAGGATACTGTAAAAACATAGTATTTGTAATATATTCTCGGTTATTAGTAATTTTCAAAAAAAAAAAAAAAAAGAAAAGAATTTATAGAAAGGAATGGCTGAAAAGTATGAAAAGAAAGATAGAGAAATAGGAAAAAAAATAAAAAGAAGCATAGTATTGTATAAAGCAATAATTAGTATTTATTATATTTGTGTCTTTATGTTGTATTTTATTTTTAGAATAATTATAGATTTATTTCTCTCATAAAAAAAAGCAAGGACTCATAAAAAAAGCAAGGATAAAAAGAAAAATATTATACTTGTGTATCAGTAATCATATTAGACTTGTATTCTATCATATTTTCAATAGCTTTCATGAAAAATAAAGAACTTCATGGTCGTATCAGACCCGTATCACGGGTTACAATTAAGGTATGGTTACGATGGATTCGTAATGTCTGAAATAAAACCAAGGGCAACAATCGTTATCGTAATCGTCAAATAGTCTGATATCCTCCTCACAGAGGAATGTGTTGAAAAAAAAAGAAAAGGAATGAAAAGTATCCCTACTAAAAATTCTAAGCATGTCCGTATATGAATTTGAACATATCTGGTCAAATGTATTTTTTTTGTACTGGAAATCCTATTATATCCAAATTATATATCCAGATATGTTCCATGCCAATTCTTGTCTGCAAATTCCGTTCTATCCGAAGCATATTTGGAATTCCAGATTGTGGAAGGGTGCCGCTTAATTAAGAAAGCACAAATTAAAAAATATATTACTTTTTATTCAACTTTATACACTATGTACAGAGATACTTTTCGGTATTCATGATATTTATTGTGGCGCCCTGCGGCGCGTGTAAGGTGTGTGTGTGTGTGTGTGTGTGTGTGTGTGTGTGTGTGTGTGTTTGGTGTCTTATATGTTTCTTCCTCAGAGTCCTCAGAGTCGGAGTTTGTTCCGAAAAACTGACGTGTCAGTCGCGGGTTGATTCTCCTCCTTTTTCTTCGTTTCGATGTTCTCGGTCGTATGGGAGTTGCTAGCAGAGGGCTGATCGGCGGCCCGATTTTCCATTCCTTAGGTAGCGGCTGCGACGGTTCTGACGGTCACAAGGTATTTGTGTTGGCCTGCTTGTGGATGCGAGGTTGTTGTCTCGAATCCTTGTCAGGTATACTCTCTCGCAGAAGCTTTAGTGGTATTAGTCTCCACGGGAGCAGAATAATACCCTGATCGAGCGGCCTTTCCGTCTTCCCCGTCGGTCTTTCCTCTGATGTGCGAGGGAGATCTGAGCGATCCCGACGATACTTCCGTGGCAGTTTGTACGCCTCTCGTTGCCGGGAAATAAATACCGCAGAGACCCGAACGGGGCTTTGCTTCGCAAAGGCCTGAAGGTGAGCTCGCTTTTGTGGAGTGAAATGCAAAGGCTCTTGAACGAGCTCGCTTTGTGAGATAAATGCAAAGGCCCTTGGAACAGGAGCTCGCTTTGCGAGGATAACAAAAAGAGCTCGCTTTGTCAGATTACACACAGAAGAATGCTCTATTACCAGAATAGAGGCCCTTGACGGAGCTCTATCCTAAGTGAAGATGCTGAAGACCTCCCGCAGAGCTCTACTTCTGAATGGTGAACCATTCTTGAGCTCGGGTTGCTGCTATGCCGCGTGACTCTCCCGGCGGTCGAAATTCGCGCCGGGCGGGCGTTCGATCAGCGTCAAGCACGGCACCGGGCGAGCGACTCAGGGGCGACGCGGATCGCGCGTGCGCCTCGGTGACTCGATTAGTAGTGCTTTAAGCCGCCACACAGATCATTCAAGTCGAATTTGCTGCACGGAAATTCCGTTATGTCCCAATATTTGGAGTTCCAGATATGTCCCATGCCAACTCTTGTCTGCAAATCCCGTTCTGTCCGAACCATATTTGGAATTCCAGATCATTCAAGTCAAATTTTTGCACAGAAATTCCGTTATGTCCCAATTCTAGGATTATAGTTCCTAATACGTATTGGGATATAACGACATTTTCGTACAGCAAATTTGACTTGAATGATCTGGAATTCCAAATATGCTGCGAATAGAACGGAATTTGCAGACAAAAGTCTATCTGGAACATATCTGGAGCTCCATATGTAATTTGGATATAATAGGATTTCCAGTGCAAGAAATCACACACGCGCGCGCACACATACGCACGCACGCACATACACACACGCACGCACGCACACACACACACACACGCGCACACACACACACACACACACACACACATCAACACGATGCATATGCAACATTCCACACATGCAACATGCACACACGTATATACACACAACACACCATCGTATATACCACACATGCGCGCAGCATACACACACATACATAGCACATTATTCAATATTTAAGAATACATATATGCGTACGCCGATCTATTATACATAAAAGAATACATCTTTATAGTTATCTTAGAGATATAACAGACACTTAGATTCTGCGACTTCGGAGCGACTTCATATTGACCCATTAATTTTCTGTGCTATATCATAAAATTTTTTAAATTTATTAAGAAGTTTACATTACGCAGATTATGCAGATTTGTAAACTTCTAACGAATCTCTATAATGTACTTATAACTACAATGGAACTAAATGTAATGCCTTCGGCACATCAGCGCGATGTTCGTCGCGCGCGACATGCGATATCCAATGAGTGCTTTATCGATGTTTTCATTCTAACCGTCCAATCAGAGCTCTGATGTGTAAATTTGATATTATATCCCAGAGCTCTGATTGGACAGCTGGTTATTCCCTGTTCCCTGTGCCTATTGCCTATGCCTATTGTGTTTATGCTTTTACGCGATTTCAAATCCCTTCATCTCCATGGAGCGCAATGAGCGGAATCAACAGCAAGTCCATAAATGATGTTTAAATATTGTATTTATCATTCATTTTTTATTATCATGTATCTAAGTACAGAATTAAATGCATTTCTTATTGAAAATAATGACTAAGATTGACAGGAGAGACCTCTAGTCGAAGATGAATTTTTTAATACCGAAATTGCGGCTAAAAATCTGGATGGATCGCGTTTTAATTGCGATATTCGTAATCAGGAAAGGTTCCTAAAAGCTCGTACAGAGCGATTTTTTTATAAAAAAAGAAAAATAAAAATTTGTTTTGGTATCTCACTCGATATGTACTATAGTGCAGTTGAAGTATATATGATCTTATTAATAAAAATTTTCAAGAATCAATTTGCAAAATCTGGCTCTGTATGAGCTTTCCCAGCAATATAACAAAGAAATCCCAATAAGTTTCATAAAGAAATATTATTTCTCCGAGAAGAAAAATGAGCATAACTGACCTAAATCTGCACTTATAAAATGCGTACCTTTATGCTGAAATTGTGGTTAAAATATAACATGAATCGCATTTTAATTGTGATATTCGTAATCAGAAAAGGCGATATGTACTATAGTGCAATTAAGGTATGTACTATAGTGTACATAATTTTATTTAAAAAAATTTTCAAGAATCAATTTGCAAAATCCGGCTCCGTACGAGCCTGCCTAGTAATATAAAAAAGAAATCCTAACAGGTTTCATAAAGAAATAATATTTCTTCGAGAAGGAAAATGAGCATAACCTAGGTCACCAGAACTGTTCTGCTATTAATTGTTAATCATAGGGAAATTCTTCACATTGAGTTAATCAAAGAAAGTAATAGGTTTCCTTGTCTTTCTTGATGGCATTGATAATTCTCGCCTTCGTCGTGCCGAGAGTAGCCGAGAACGAACTAGACAGCAAATTTAAAACTCTTAGGCCCAGTTGCATCAATGTTTGACTTTAAGCAAGGTTTAAAACTGTCTCTGTCTCTGTCTCTATCTCTCTCTTTCGCTTTAAAACGTGACAGAGCTTTAAGTCTCGCTTAAAGTCAAAGTAACGTTGATGCAACCGGGTCTTAGTGTTTTAGTAGTAAAATAAATAGAAGAGAGAGAGAGAGAGAGAGAGAGAGAGAGAGAGAGAGAGAGAGAGAGACAGAGAGAGAGAATATGAATTTTACAATGAAAATAAATTCATCAGATGGAATGCTCGTTTTCTTTTCAATATAATAATTCTAGTCCTGATTTTTATACTTTGTATTGCAATAAAGCGTCATATATCTTTCTACAAGTGACACAGTGATCGTGTTATCCTTGTCGAATAACAAGGATGTAATGATACACTGTGTCACACTATATCTACTCAAGATTTGGTATGAAAATCCTTTCTGGCCTTTTATAGCAGAAAGCAATAAAGCTAACAGGCATCACTGCGAATTGTGAATTTTTATATACACATATTTGCATATATGTAAATATAATGTTATTTTAAACATAATTACGCATACATTGTAAATATATATGTACAAAAAAAATATTCTATGAACAAATTAATGTTTCTTGTAATAAATTATAATAATAGTAGCAATATATGATTTAATATTAATATTTTCAAGCAAGCGTATAATCGAGCTTTAAAAGAAATTATAATTATAGAGTATTAAATGTTCATTTTGAAAGAATAAATGGACGTTTCAGATCCTTCTACAGCAAATAAATTACTTTTTCATGGCCATGATCTCCTCCGAATATATTAAAATATTAATATTATATATTAAAATATATTAAAATATTGATATTTTAAATATTCTTTATTTGTCTTCACAAAAAACTTAATAATTTTGTATATATACAAATTAATAAAACATTGTAAAAGAATTTGTATAATTAACATGACTACTGAATTATTAATTTTTTAGTCGAATTAAAGTTTTGTTACGTCCTACAAACGCCACGATTTTTTTTCTTCGGCTCCACGTCGCGACTATGGTTGGCGCCTGCGAGACCCGAGCGACGCCTTCTGATAACGGTCTGACAGAATTGAAAAGAGGGACCGGATAGGCTCCGTGAAAACTCGTAAATGCCAATCAACCCGGAAAGAATAACAACCTTAATGTAGGCCCGAAAAGAGACAAGATTGCAAAAGACATTATAAATGCACCGAAGTCACGCAATAAAAGTCTAGGCTTTGTCATCCGAGACTGACTAACAATTTCATCTTAGAAAACAGGCGCCACGTCGCACTTAAAAAAATTGTAAACGCATAGAATAACTTCCAACAGGAGCGTTATTTGAAACCAGACTCGCAACTGACAATGGTAGCCCTATTTGTACATGGTAACCATCTGTTTACTTAGCCGTATTTTCCGCGAGAATAACAGAATTCGTCATCCGTCTCGAAGCAATCTTGGCTCTTTAAGGAAAATCGTAAATCACTTTCTTTTCTTCTCGAAACTACTCTAACTACTCTAGATCAACAACGATAAAATCTTATAAAAATCGTAAATCTCGCATGACATTATAACTAACTTTTGCATCTTAGACAAAAGGCACAACGCCCTTTTTTCGGGGTATAAATAGAGGTTCCGCGGAAGTGCAGAGCGTTAGTAAAAAGATCAAGCTAACTCGGTTCGCGTCAGTTCACGTGCAGTCTACGAGTTGACCTATTATCGCGGGGAGTGCGGAAACTCTTTACTAAAACTCGCGCTAATCACACCAGTTCGCGGTTCCATACGAATGCGAAGTTCTGGGCAAATCGGTACCGAATCATTAGGCGTACGCCACTGCGACTGGCCCTTCTGACGCTCTCCGCAGACGACGGATCTCCTTCCACGAGTCACCCACCGGAACCTACCCGATATCTTGGGCAACTAACAGTAAGTCGCTACTCCTTCCAGTCGATCCCCTCGTTTCCCCGCATGGGAACACATATATCTATACTTATATACACTTGCGTCCGTTCCAAGAACATACATGCACGTCATTTTAACCCTTCGATTTGTAGTGCGTACCATTCGAAAACGCGGAAGAACTCCCTATGTCCGGAGGAGTAGCCGGAACCGTCCTCTTGGGCCACTCACAATCGCGCCGCTTCAACCGACCAACGAGCAATTTAGCGAGATCTCTTACTCACCAACATTACAGACACAACCTTTAGATCTCACCTCTCCTCCTGTCGACCCCGCCATCCGAGAAATCCTCGGTTGTTCCCTTCCTCCTCTCGAGGAATGATTCCCTCCCACTCCTCCTCTCGAGGAACGATTCCCTGCCCCTCCTCCTCACGAAGAAGAATTCCCATTCCCTCTTCCTCCTTCGGATCAACTCCCGCCCCTCCCATTTAGACTAAATCCCGAGCCGATCGACTGGGATGTTCCGGTTCTTTACGTCCCCCTCCGACGAAGGGGACAGATTAGTCACCATGTATATCCTCGGAAATCCCGCACCTTACACCGTTCTTTATAAGCACCTCATCCCGATGTGCTCCTGCAACACTTTCCTCGCCGCCATACTCGCTAATCCTTTCTCCCCTACACACACACACACACACACACACACACGCATACACCAATACACACACACACCCATAAAGTGTTAAATATATTTTTATATATAAAAAAAAAGGGATGGAAGAAGTTTATTATATGTATTTTTCTATTTTCTTTTTATTGTTAATAAATGTAACATAAGGTATTTCCCTGTCATTTATTAAAATCACCTCTCGCATTCACTTCCCTCGAATACCTGAGATCGCACGAGGTCCAGTCCCAGGTCAAAGGGATTAAGTTCCTTATGACCCAAATAGTAGAACCGACGTTCGCACTGTCCAGCAGGAACACGTGTCATAGCGTCCCTTCGGACGTTGACCCACATTCCGGGACTAAAAAGATGCGAACGACTCATAGATGTTCGCCTCCGCGCGTATGTCTGTGAGATTGAGTCTAACCGTCCTTCCATACCCTCTCCATTCTGCCTCATTGTCACTTTGACCAAATTTCAAGGATTTGGACGTAACAGTTTCTACCAGACAGATTAAACATCAATTGTTACAATTAGTCATTTAACAGGTTACAAATCAACATATTTACATAATCAGTATTTGTAGTAATAATTATTTATTGTATTTTACACAATTATATTAGTACAATTAAACAGAGATCATTATACGCTAGCACTTTTTTAGAAATTTATAAATGAAAGCGCAATATAAAAAGTGTTTTCTTTAATGACTAATTTTGTAACAAATAACGAATTGAAAACGTAAAAATTAATTAACTTTACTCTCTCAGACAGCACAGAATATTTATAAAATATTTTATAAATACTCTGTACTGGCTGGACTAGTCGAATGAACTCTTAAAATAATATTAATATTAAAATAATAATAGAATTATTCTCTCTTTCTCCTGGTGGTTTTCTTATTAATTTTGATATAAAAATATAAATAAATATATTATATAAAGTAATAAAATTTTAAGATTAAATAAACTCTTTACCTCCAGTTGTACCAATGTTAGTTTAATTTTAAGCGAGTTTAAAACTCTTTTTGTTCCTGTCTCTTTTCGGTTTTAAAACGACATAGAGAGAGTTTTAAGTTTCGTTTAAAATCAAAGTAACATTGGTGCAACCGGATCTTAGTGCATTAATGCAAAAAATATTTTTAATTAAAATCTGTTTTAATAATTTACTAATTTAACAATAACTTCTCTTCATACATTACATACCCAAATGTTGATTAATTAATTCAATGTTTAATTTAGTTTATACTGTGCTAATTATTGGGAGTGTGAATAAGTTCTCGCCGTTTTTTTTGTGAAAATAAATCTTTTATTAAAAAACATAATGAAAAAACAAGTCAATTAAAGTATTGCCCATCGCTGAAGACAACTTTTTCCCATCTTTCTGGCAGCATTTGAATTCCACGTCGAAAAAACGACTTCTTTTGCGGCTATCCACGAATTGATCCAATTTTTGGTATTTTCGTATGATGTGAACTGCTGCTCAGACAGGCCGTGCGTCATCGATCGAAATAGATGGTAGTCAGAAGGCGCAATGTCTGGTGAATACAGCGGGTGGGGTAGAACTTCCCACTTCAGCGTTTCCAGGTATGTTTTGACCGGTGCTGCGACATGTGGCCGAGCGTTATCATGGAGCAAAACAATCTTATCGTGTCTTTGCTCATATTGCGGCCGTTTTTCTTTTAATGCTCGGCTCAAACGCATCAATTGTCGTCGATAGAGATCTCCTGTGATGGTTTGGTTGGGTTGGAGCAGCTCGTAGTACACTACCCCCAGCTGATCCCACCAAATGCAGAGCATGAGCTTGGAACCGTGTATATTCCGCTTTGGCGTTGATGCTACTGCTTCGCCCGGCTTAACCCACGATTTTTTACGCATGGGATTACTACAGTATATCCACTTTTCATCACCAGTGATAATACGATGTAAAAAATCTTTCCTTTTTTGTCGTTGAAGCAGCAGTTCACACGTGACAATACGCCGTTCGATGTCTCTCGGCTTCAGTTCGTACGGTACCCAAGATCCTTCCTTGTGTATCATTCCTAATACTGACAGACGTTTTGAAACTGTTGTTCGATCAACTCCTAATAATTGTGCAATGTCGGATTGCGTCTGACATGGATCTTCATCAAGTAATGTTTCCAGTTCTTCGTCTTCAAACTTTTTTGATGCACCACTGCGTTCTCTATCTTGAAGATTAAAATCACAATTTTTAAATCGGTTAAACCAATTTCTGTATGTTCTTTCCGACAAAGCATGTTCACCATAGGTTTCTACAAGAATTCTGTGCGCTTCAGCTGCAGATTTCTTCTGAATAAAATAGTGCAGTAAAATTCCCCGCAAAAACGGTTTATTTGGCACGAAATTTGACATATTTTATGGGACGAAAAGAAAATATTCTTTATAAGTTAAAGGAAAGACATACACTGATTCTTAACATAGGTTATAGAACTTCAATATAGAGGCGTCATCATCTTTAATTATACACACAAACTTTTTATATCGCCATCTGATGGTGAAAACTGAACGGCGAGAACTTATTCACACTCCCAATATAAAAATATGTTCGCCCTAATATGTTTATTAATAGCTTTATTTCAAAAAAAATATGTGAAAAAAGGAAAAAAGCATAGGATTAGAATGTGGAATCTCCAGCATGCTGATCTCGCACATTACGTATACGATAACAGCATCGTAGGGTTAACAGAACGTCGCGTTCTCGCTCTCTTTCGCTGTCTCGTTCGCTTTCGACAGGAATCATATTAAAGTGAAATCACATAGTGCGGAATAGGTTTGCGGAATAGAGAATACGTCATTGAAATAACCACTCAGCACTATTCTGCATTTGATGTTGCGGAATAGCGAGTGCATTATTCTTGTAATAAACCGTCGTATTTTGAGAGGTTAAAATAATTTGATGCTGATTGATATAATGGAATTGCGTAATATCGAGACGAATGAAGCAAAATGATAAAATCTGAGTGCATAAATATAAATATCAAGATAAACAAAAATAATGATGCATTACGTGCGATTTCAGTGTGTCTTTTTCCGCACTTTTCCATCACGCACTTTTCCACTTTTCACATGATGCGTCAAAGATGTATCCAGGGTGAATATAATTTAAAAATTACTAACTTTATGTTCATAATTTGCTTATTAAAATGAAATATAATTTTTCAAATTGTAAAAACAATTATCACTGTAGTATTTAATGTTTTACAATTAATATTTATAATCTCATAACAATTTTTTTAATTGCTTTAACGCATTTACTATCATTTTTCCGCATCGTGTGAACATAGCACACAAAATTTGCGTGATGGAAAAGTGTGGAATAGCGCTGATTGGTTGCTTTAATGACGCATTCTATATTCCGCAGTCCTATTCCGGACCATGTGATTTCATCCTTAGTTTATACGTATATGAATACACAACCACATAAGAAGATAGAGATTATATTATCTGAAGTTGGCAGTCCTGAATCCAGAGCTTTAAGGTCCTACCACGTGAGGTCTCCAAAGTCAAATCGGGCTTGGCCCATCACTTCCATGGATCCTTAAAGATGTTAAAATTTATAAAATTAATTTTAATGTAATTGTAAATTTTTTTGAAATGACGATTTATGATTGGTTGCGCAAAGTCTGCGATGCGCTACATGGGTATTGGGGGTTCACATTTCAACGTAACAAAACTGGCGGAATAACAACGTAGTGAGTACAGAGATAAATTATTAGGTAATTATTCAGAAGACGCTCCTCACCTTCAATTTCAATGAAATTATGCTCATTCGACACGTTTTTGTATAAAACGAAAGAATCTGGTAGTTAAATGTTGTGCCTAATCCCGCGAAGTGAGATTTAATCGTTAAAATTGCCGACTAGGTTAGAAAATCTGTCATAGCCACCACTGTGATGCGAGCATATGCTGCGATCACATAATATCGCGTCGAATGAGCATAATTTCATTAAAATTGAAGATGAGGAGCGTCTTCTGGATAATTACCTAATAATTTATCTCTGTATTCACCACGTTGTTATTCCGCCAGTTTTGTTACGTTGAAACGTGAACTCCCAATACCCATGTAGCGTAATGAGCGCATCGCAGACTTTGCGCAACCAATCACATAAATCATTATTTCATAAAGGTTACAATCACATTAAGACTAATTTTATAAATTTTAATATCTTTAATCATTATTTTCAATGAGAATTGCATTTAATTCTGTACTTAGATATATGATAATAAAAAATGAATGACAAATACAATATTTAAACGTCATTTATGGACTTACTGTTGATTCCGCTTACGCTCATTGCGCTCTATGCAGATGAAGGGATATCGAAACCGCGTAACGAAAACTGCGGAACGCTTGTGATTGATTCTGCTCTCGTTCCGCACGCCGTTATTCCGCTGCATGGGTTTGCATCCTAAGACTTTGCGATCAACTCGACGCGTGAGAGAAAAAAAGTCTTACAAATTATACTATATAGTTAAGAAGATATAAATTTTAAGTTTAATTTCGCTCGGATCTACGGGCTCAATCAAGAAGTATAATCTACAAGAAAGAGAAACTTTACATATATCACAGGTAGCAAACACAGGTCAACTTTGACGTCAAATTCTGGTCATGTTGGTACGAATGACGTCACGAACTCTCTTTTTCGCTTTAAACAAATATTAAACTATTATCTCACTTTATATATTTATCTCACTTTAAGTTCCAAAAAAGTTCCAACAAAGTGCACACTAGTTCAGCCACAAAAAACAGACCTCTTATATTCTTTCCATCATTCGATCGTGGCGGACGTATTTCGTCTCACTGCGATCTAAGTGTTGCGATATGAATGTTTTATTTTTGAACGTAAATGTGACCGTGTTTGACTGTGCTATTTGTGTTTGTGTTCTAGTGTTTTCCTTTCCTTCCTATCGCATCCTTGTTGCCGTTCTTCTTCGAGAAGCGGTTGTCCTCGACTGCGGCACGATACTTACCAGCATCCAGGCTGTGACAGATTTTCTAACCTGAATAGTCGTAAGATTAATATCTCAGAAGATCTAGGAGCTCCGGACATCTGGATTGATGATCGAAAAATGACATCTGACAAGTGAAGATCTAACCTCTCTTGTTTCATATATTTACCAGAGTGTGAGGTGAAACGCCGAGGTGTAGACGTGTGGAGTGTCCCGGTTTCTACATTCCTAGAGAGTCTTGGAATTTCTCAGTAGAATAATTGAAGTTTTTTTTGTTTTGTTTATCTTTTTTCATGATTTGAATAATAGATGAATGAAAGAAATATATTTAGTTATTTCTCTAGTATAAGTGATGCTTCCCGCTCGAAGGGGATGCGTGTAGTTTGATTGCTATTTTTTTGGATGTAGACGATGAAAGGAAGGAGAATAGCGTTAGTTTAGAAAAACAAATTTTAAATGAAATAGCTGAACAATTGCTTGAGTCAGGGAAGTTTAAGAAGGGAAAAAGAAAAAAAAGATAAAATTAAAGTCAGTATTAGAAACTAGAATTAGTAAGTTATATGGTGTTAATAAGTTTAATAATAAAAAGGTGCGTCAGGAGGGAGATAGGAGAGGCATTCCACGGCTGATCGAGGAGCAGCGGGTTCTTGAAAAACATGTGGATAATGTTGATAATACGCAGAGTGTTGATACACGGTTAAATCAGAGTCACTCGGAAAGTGAAAATCTAGAAAATAGAGATATGGATTTTGTGGATGTAGCAATGCCATCTAGTTCGGGAGTTGGTGGGAGCTCTTCCATGTGATAGAGAGGATAGCGATCATATCAGCCGATCGAAGAAGGAAGCATATGCTGTACGTGATGGGAAATTGAGATGTTGCTTATTTCTGAGCGTGATTCTTAGGAGTTGAGGAAAGACAGGTATCCTGATAATTATGTGGGAAAGGCTAATCTGATTGTTAGGCTCCCCCAGAGTTGACTTCTACAACGAAAGGCAAAAATGCTGTCAAGATTTGGATGATTTTGTAGGAGAAAAAGATTTTTCCAGTGAATATGGCGATGGTAACCATTATTCAGCTGAAGTGGAATTTGCAAATGATGGAGATGCTAACTGTTGCTTAAATAAATTTTCGATTGTGAGAAAAGCAAAGAGATTAGTTACGACAATGGATCAACGCGCGATTTACGTAAAAGATGTGATCTCGGATTTGCTCTCTTCGGTTATGGCAGGCTATTGATAATAAAGAAAATGTTAGTAATTTGGAACGCATGTACAGAAAAAAATGGGATGAAACTTCTAAGAAGTCGATTAACGTAGAGACTGATAATATTATGATAACAATATGAAATATAATTTGTGTCGAGATTTATGTATTTTTGATAGAAGAAAATTAAATTACGTGTGAGACCATTTATCCAGTCTGTGAAACAATGTTTTAATTGCTTTAAGTTTGACCATATTAAACAATTTTATTAAAAGTAACACTTTATGTATTAATTGTAGAAGAGAGGCCCATGGCCTATGTGAAGCTGAGACTTGCTGTCGTAAGTGTGGTAGAGCTCATCGTTCTACGTTTAGGCATTTATGTTTGAAAAGAATAAAAATATTAATACTATTATGGCTTACTGTAATGTTTCCTTCCGTAAAGCGAGGTTAATTCTAGAAGGACGCGAGGATGCGGTGGACAGGCCTGTGTATAATAGATATGAAAGACCTGAAATGTGATCGTCAATTCCGAGTTGAGGAGTTGATAGAGAGGTACCTGAGAGGCGTAGTGAGAATAGTAGGAATGTAAATATAGATTCTATCAATAGAAGTTATGCTGATAAGATACGATCTCCGATTGAAGTTTTGCGGTCGGATAATAGAGGTAGTGGGTCAAGTAGATCAAAAAATACAAATACGGGCTGTGATATTAATAGGTATTATTCTCAAATGTCGTATGTTGAATATTGATAGAGAAAGGAGAGGAGTCTTAGAGCTTTACGCCCTAAGACCGTTCCTGAAGAAAAGCGAGATGTTGTCGTAAATGGTTACGATGGGAATAGATATAATAAAAGTGCATATGAAGATGAATTTTTTATTGAGCGTATTGTGTGTTATAAGGTTATATTGGCCTTGCAGGCCAATAGCAGAGTGGGAGTGATGGATAAAGAAGAAACAGGAATTCGATTGGGACGACATCCGATTGGTTTTTCTAAGGATGGAGTGATAAATAGTTATAATAAGGAACAGCAAGAGAGGGCTAGCTTCATCCATTTGTGAAAAGGAGTTATTGAAACAGCTAGTGAGCTGAGTACTATTTCCTTTTCTTTTTTGCTTCTTTTTATTGGATAAAATTCAAAATCCTTATGTGGAATTGTCGTAGATATAATAATAAAAAGCAGAAGCTCTCGAGAAACGTCAGCGGATATGATGTTGTTATACTCATGGAAAGTGCCCACATATTAATGGTCTATATTTCAGGCTACAAAAGGTATCAGAAGTCGTGGCCTCAGTGAAAGCCTTGCGATAGCTGTCCGGAAGGACATTGATTTTAATATAATTTCCGGTTTTCATGGATTGGACGGTGGATTTGACGTCCTAGAAATTAGAACCATTAATCTGAGTATTAACTTTAACATTGTATCGGTGTATCGGAGACTGGGAGGTTCTCTTGAGTCAATGATTTCAGACCTCTTTTTGATTTTGATTCAGGTGATTGTGAATCCATTTTGCTTGGAGATTATAATATTCATAACACTATGTGGAATTGTGTAGCGGATTCTGGGAATTCTCTCCAGGAGGTTATGGAATGCAAAGATTTCGTTTGTGCCAACATGGATACATGTTCTCGTATTGGAGTGATTGGAGAATTTGACTCAAATTTGGATCTTTTATTTTGTTCTCTTGCTATTGCGGATGTTATTGAATATAACTAATTGGATGATCCCTGGGATAGTGACCACTTTCCAATTGCTTTTATTTTTGAGAATCAGGAGAGAATATAGTAAACGTACCAACAGAATCACTACCAAGAGGACGGATTGGAAATATGCGGAGTTGGTTAAATCTGAATTTAAGAGATTTTCTGCTGAATCCACTGATTTACTAACGAATGTTGATATTCTATCTGAACAATATGCTGGTTTTATTAGATGCTGCACATGTAGCGTCAGGTCGTCGCCTGGATCGATTAGAACAGGAAAGGTGGACTGTACGGGAAAGATCCGATAATCCCAATAGCTGGTAGGATGAGGAATTCAATAAGGCTGTTAAGAACAGGAGGCGTTGAGTGCTTTTAAAAGAGATAAATGTTTAAATTAGTGAGTTGAGTATAAGCGATGTAGAACGTTGGCCAAGAAGACTATTAAGCACAAGAAGAGAATGAGCTTCGAAGCCTTTTGTAGGAGTATTAATAGATTTACTGGTATGCGTTATGTTTGGAAAAAAATGAGAATTTTTAAAAATGTCAGAAAGAGTATTGAGTGAAACAGATGGCAGACTAAAAATAGAGAGGAGGAGATCTTGAGAGAAATCTAAAAACTTTCTCCCGATGGAGCAGTATCTAAGTTAGAATTGCGGCTTTTGGTGGATATTGAGTCTCCTTTGTATTCTTTATTTTGTTACGAGGAACTCGAGAGAGCTCTGAGCATAGTAAGGCGTAATACGGCTCCTGAGAGATGCCATTGAATACAAGATGATATAGGCCTTGCCGTTGAGGCATTGAGATATTTATTGGATGTTTTTAATATTGTTTGGAGGACTCAGAAGTTGCCATATGAGTGGAGTAAATATCAGGTAACTTTTATAGTCTGGTAAAGAGAAGGTGCGTCCGATTTTTTGTCATCGTGTGTTGGAAAAATTATGAAGCGTATGGTGAATGAACGACTGATTTGATGGGCAGAACGCGAAGACAAACTTAGTGCAACCCAAAATGGCTTTAAAAGAGAACGCTCATGTGCGGAAAATCTTGTTAAGATCACTTCTGATATTAGATTATCGATGTTATTTGGAGGATATACACTAGCTGCTTTTTTGGATGTGACATTGGATGTGGCACTTCTTTGTATGTAAAAAAAAATCTTGAAAATGAGGTCGATTTTGGCCGTAAAAGGTGTTATACCCCCTTAAATAAAATCCCTAAAAAACGGAAAGAAACTTATTGCGAAAAATATTACCTCAGCGTGCAATCACATTTAATGATTAAATATATTCGTAACATTTAACTTTGACTGTTCTTTACTTTATTCGATTTATTCATACACGATCGTTCTTCTTATAATGCTCCTAATAATGTTTTGATTGCTGAGGCTAAAGTTATGTTGCTCAGAGAGCGAGCTGATATGTTGGCAAGGAATTTTTTGAGCAAGATTATATGGTGAGGTGGATCTTAGGATTAAGCTTAGTGAACTTAAGGATGTCGAAAGGTATGCTAGATTGCGTTAGCCACATCTAGTGAAGAGTATTATTGTGAAAGCATGGGAGAGGATAATACTTTTGAGACCGTGTATTGGTGCTCCTAGAAAATTTGAGATCTTTGATAGTCTATATGATGCTCTTACTGAGAGGATGGAGATTAACACTATTGTTGGAATGAGAAGAAAGTCAGAAAAAGGATTTTCTGATGCAAGGATGATCCAGGTAATCACAGAGCTCTATTTGTTTGAGTGGAGACTCGCTTATTGTAAACAGATGGATCTAGAAGGGAACATGCAAGATCTACAGGAGTTAGTATCGTTTTTGAGAACAGTGATTATGGATATAAAGTTAGCCTCAATGGATTTTGTACGTCGTTTTGTACAGCAGAGGCCTTTGTTATTAAGGCTGCTTTAGATTATGTTTTAAATCAAGAGTCTGAACGACATGAATTTGATAGTTTTTTTATTGTAAATCTGTTTTGGAGGCTATTAGAAATAATCAGCTTAACGTTTATAAGAATTGTTATATTACGGAAAATCTGCATTACATACTCAAGAGAACGTACGATATAAAGATTATTTTTGTGTGAGTGTCGTCTCATATTAGCATTAAAGGTAATGAGGTAGCTGATTCACTGGCCAAGGAAGCTGCATCTGAAGAGGAAAACAAGAATTTACATGTACCAATACGGGATTTAAAAAGAGTAAGTCAGAAACATGGAAATATACTCAGGATTCAATAAAAAAGGAGGCGGTGTATAAAGGAAAATTTTATTTTGATAATTATTATGATTTGAATAAAAGCCTTGGTTTTGTGAATTAAATGCGGAGCAGTATTTTGTTACTTTTGTAAATAGGATTAGATCTAATCATTATAACTTAGGGGTTTCTCTAGCAAGGAAGAATTATGTGAATAATGAGCGATGTGAGTGTGGATATGAGAGAGAGTCTGGATCATGTTATTTGGCAATGTAGTAGATATGATGATTTGAGAACTGTGTTAGACCAGAAATTAAGGTTAAGAAGAGCATTTCATCATGTCGATTT
Source organism: Acromyrmex charruanus (assembly GCA_017607545.1). Lineage (NCBI taxonomy): Eukaryota > Metazoa > Arthropoda > Insecta > Hymenoptera > Formicidae > Acromyrmex > Acromyrmex charruanus. The sequence goes on along the minus strand of JAANIC010005572.1, from coordinate 235,823 downwards.
TTGAGCTCATTAAAGCAGAGGTTTGGTCAACATTAAGAGTTATTTTTATCAAGAGAACTGGAAGAGTTATTTAAAGTTGTTGTTTCATAGATTTATGTTCGTTATAATTTTTCTTTTTTCTTCTGTTTTGAATTAGATTTAGTTTTGCGCCATATAGTCCATAGGTTAGAATTGAAGGTGCCATTTCTCTTTCTCTCACCCAAGGGACACTCCTTAAAAAAAAAAAGATTAATATCTCAGGTTCGCGGAGTGAGGGTCTGAGCATAAGAATTGTCGTGACACTTAGAGACTTAAGTTGTAGACATAAATAACGCACAAACTTTGACATACGATTTATTGCCGTCTTTTGAAAACACGGCAATAAGTTGTACGTCATACGTGAAAGCTTGTGCGTTACTTACGTCTACAATTTAAGTCTAAAGCCGAGAGCACATAGAAAAACGTAAGATCGTAAGACCTAATCAGAAAGAAAATCGTAACATTGGATTCATTATTGGCATTACCGTCTCTACTGTGATTGACCAATTCGCTTACTGCTTACGTGTTAGAGGCTCCGCACAATAAAAGGAATAAGGAACAGAAAACAGAGAATAAGAATTTCAATCTATTAGAAACTGTGTATTCCACAATACATGATTTCTGATAGGTTCAAATTCTTATTCTCTGTTTTCTGTTCCCTGTTCCTTTTATTGTGTGGAGCTCCTTACGGCCTTACGTTCTTGTATGTGCCATGGGCTTAAATAAGTGTTACAACAATTCTTGTGCTCAGACCCTGACGCTTTTTCCTGCCAGATTCCTTCATTTTACGAAAAACACGTCGAGTAAGCCTAATTTTATTGATTTTTCGTGTAAAAATGAAAATTTGACAAAAAAAAAGGATAATAATTTAGTTTCGCCATTACCATTTCAAAAATCAATGAAATTAGGCTTACTTGATGTGGTTTTGCATAAAACGAAGGAATATGGCAGAAAAAAGCATTACTCTACCCTGCGAGTCTGAGATATTAATCGTTAAAGTTTATGATTATTCAAGTTAGAAAATCCGTCACAGCCACGAAATACTGCGATGCGAATAAGCGCTGCAGTCATATTTTGTGGGGCGCGAGCCTGGGTCTGACATGGACTACGTTAGACTATTTAATAAATTTTACTACGAGTGCTAAGCTATTTCTATACTAGGTCTATATCAGGCATAAGATTAAATGGACCTTTTATGGACCATGTCAAGTTTTTTTATGAGATTATGGCGTGGCAAAGAGCAATGGCAAAGGATCATGGCGCTGACCAGTATCGTGGCATTCGTGGCACTGATGAGGAAATTTCTACCAGGGCACATACACGCAATTTATATATGTAACTGTTATAAAATCCTTCAATAAATTTCGTCTATAAATTATTATTTACTATATTTGTCTTAATTAATATGTCATATAATCACAGGTAGCAAGCCGATGGCGTTTGTCATTTTTACATTAAAATGACAACTAATAATGTCAGCATTGCTATATGAGCTTCAACACAATAATAATCGTAACTGAGTCGTAAAACGCCAGTTATAGTCGTAGATTAACGCATAATATTTTGGGATTGTGCACTGGTTCACAACTACGACACGATTTAGATCATTGTGTTGAATTGAGGCTCATATAGCTAACAATGCTGACGTTATTCGTCGTCATTTTTAACGTCAAAATGACAAACGCCATCAGCTTGCTATCTGTGTTGAGATAATATTGCTTGAAAACGTCCTAACATGATGTCAAAATGATGTTCTCGCGATGACGTCAATAATTTACGACATTCAACCGTCATTAAGACATCGTTTAGTGACGTCCATGGTCAGTAAATGACCAAAATTTAACGTCAAAATGACGTGTGTTTGCTACCTGGGTTTATATATA
>JAANIC010005572.1:191630-223720 GCA_017607545.1 Acromyrmex charruanus | reverse complement strand
GGATAACATAAGAATTTTAGATACAGAACAATCATTAATGAAAAGAAGAATTTCAGAAATGATACATATAAAAGATCAAACTATTGGTATTAATAAACAAAGCGACACGGAAGGTTTACCTGATGTTTATTTTCCTCTTCTAAAGAAAAATCTCTCTCGCACTTAATAAATAGTTCTAGAACTTTCCAAATTGTTGACTCATACATATAAATAGCGGTGAATATACGATACGACTAAGAACATCACATAATGTCACGACAAATTTCTATCTGTGTATTGTTTGTATTTGTGATTCAACGTTATAATTCTGCTGTAAAACAGATAATGACTCTTTGTTTTTTAATCTAATCAAAAGATATTAACGTTTTAATAAATTATTTTAAATTAGAATCTGGAAATTCTTGTTCTACACGGTGCATATATGACTTCGGACGTTTTATTATTAGTAGACGAAATAGCGTCGATTAGAAATAAACACGTTTTTAGAAGTATAACACACGACGATTGAAATTTATTTTAATTTGATGGATCACTGCATTCAAGAATATTCTGACAATTATAACACACGACGGTTGATTTGTATTCCAACTTGATGTAACATTGCGTTCAAAGATTTTTATTCGTTTACTGAAGATGGCCAGATTGTGGCCGAAACGTTTAACATTATTGTTTTTATTGTAATAATTTAATCTTGTTGCAATAATAATTAAATAGCACATTTGATAACTTGTGTTTGTGGTTTCTTATGCTCTTTATTTTAGAAATTTGTATATCGTACACTTTTCAAGACTATAGCACGATTATATGAACCAAATATCAATTTATCATCTCCAGCTTTGAAAAATGGATGATGTAGTCTAAGAAAAGTAGACGTTGCTATGTAGTTTACATCCACTTTGTCACAGGGTGGTAGTGCGCAGCAGCATTTTGCGGTTACAGGTTTGGACCGTCATGTCCTCTCTCAGGTTTCTCTCTTAGCTGCATTCAGGTATAGAATAATTATAATTCTTAGATACAATAGTCTCCTCTCTGTTGAACATTTTTATTTTTTTTTGTCGTTTAATAAATCAAATTTTTTAAAAATAAATAATAAAAGATATGTGTACATTTCGTAAACAGACATACAACAAATTACCGCGTGAGCTGAGTGAATACACTCCGATGACCGTAGTGTTCAATATGCTGACCTGTATGATCATTATTGCTAACATGATGAGCGCGATCATTATTGCTAGCATAGCTGTTCTCGTTTGCGAGCAAGGGATTCGCGCGCGACGTGGATAACGGACGTGTTTTGGTTGCTCTCGCGAAAAATATTTTCTGCTTCACACTTTTCGCTTCACAGCGGTTCTTGAGTGTTGCTACGTGCGATCCTCTGTTTTATAATCGTTTTTCCCTTCGTTAAGTACTCATATCAAAACCGATGAGAGGGTCTTAATCCTTTCATGAACCTGGACAACCTCCTCTTCCTCTCTTCCTATCCTGGTGAAAAAGTTTTGCTGAAATTATTCCATGTTTTGGAACATTTCAACGAAATTGTTGAAAATTTGTAGAAACTTTTGAAAGTGGATTTTTCATTTAACATATTAAAAAATCATTGAAATCCAACTGAAATTTCTCTAAAATTCTTGCTGAAATTTTTCTGAAACTTTATGGAAAATGAATTTTTCAAGCTAAAAATCGCTGAAATTAAACTGAAATTTTGTTAAAAAGTATTCCAAAACGTAGAATAATTTCAGCAACATTTTTCCATCAGGGAAAATGTTGTTAAAATTATTCCACGTATCCTTGCTTTCTGCCCTTCAGGACAATGCTTCTGAACCCGGCTCTCATTTTACGATCATTGCTTGATCATACAACATTCGCGATCGAAAGTGGGCTCAACGTAAATAAAATTCTCAAAAAAAAGCTTCGCGACTTGAAAAAATCGGATACTTCATCGTCCAAAAATCGCCTTCTGGGTGGTTGTGCAGTCCAACAAGCCATTGCGTCAGCCAATTTTGAAGGGACATATGCTTTTAGACCACGGGATTCCCTTCCCGAATACTCTGCTAAGGATTCCTCTATCTCTGACACTCCCACACATCGAACGCCGAATCGGGCAGTGACAACCATAAATGACCAATCTCTGATCCATAGTCGGTTCTTCTCAAGAAGATGAATAAATTGGACAATAACCTTACTACTGATAATCGAATATCGCACGATATTGCTGACAACAACGTAAGTAATTCATATGACATTGCTAAGAAAAGCGTTATTTATGAGAATCAATATGCGTCTTCTGACGCTATGCATGTTCACTCAGTTAATGATGATTTGCATTCTGCCTTGCATCCTTTGTATATCAGCAGAAATATCATATCACAAATCGCGTACAACGATGTATCGGAGATTCGTAAAATTGGCCCATCAAGAGCCCTCTATTCAACGCTCACAAGCTTAGAGCATATACATCCCCACGTATCGTACGCTTCACACAGATGTCATTCATGATATTTCTTCTGATATCAGCGAGGAAATCATCAAAAAATACTTTGAGTCTCCCTCTAAAGTTATAGAGGTACACCGCTTAAATCAACAAATGACCAAGAACGACAAATCAGAAATCGTCCCATCTAAATCAATATGTATTAAATTCGCTCTTCCAAAGCACGTTTTTCTGTTTTGCACCAGACATGTTGTGTCTACATATATACTTAAAGTGCGCATATGCTATAATTGTTATAGAGCAGGTCATATCAGCAAAGCCTGTAGAAGCAATGCCAGATGCATATTCTGCGGCAAGGCACGAGGACAATCAGGAATGCAGTCTGAGGGATACGCCCATCGATGCATCAACTGCGAAGTCACCTGCCCATATCACATGAATGCTCAATGGTCATCAGACAAAAAAAGATCGTTTCTTTGTCCGCTTGTGAGAAGCCCCTCTCCTTAGCGCAAAACGAAGGATTATCCAGGAATCATCTGGTGTTAGGCCTGACAATAGATTTGATTACGATAATTGTTGATTACTCTATGTTACCCAGAGATAGAGACGAAGAAGCTCGCAAAAGTATTTTGCAGGCAATAACAGGTTCGTTGTCTTGAATACAAGCTCTAGGAATAGATCTGTCAATTATACCATATTTACGCAAATGTAACGGCTGCGGAAAAAGGCGTTTATATCATAATAACAACAAAAATCCAAGCATTCCCATACAGAATAGATTCGAAGCTCGGGCTCCAATGTATAATTCAGATAAAACATTGGATCCCCGGGAAAACGTACTTATTAATCTCAACGGACGCCTACCATCTGACTCTTCCAATGGCATATGTCATTAACCAAAATAACTCTTATTTGCATGTTTCAAGACATATGCCACAGAAGTCTGATTCAGCTTTCCCTTCCTCTTCTTCGACCTCCAATAGTTCTTATCTCCCCAATGCTATTTTAGAAAACCCCCTCTTAAAAAACTTAGATATCTCGTCGCTAATTCAATTATTTTTATTAACCTTATAACATCTCTCAGATAGTTTTGTTTCATTCAACAAACTCCCAAGTAGTTCCACTTACGCCTTTGAATCAAACAAAATTCATATATCATAACAATAAAGGCAATATCAGTGCAAACATTATGTAGAATTGCAGAGAATTGAGGGGAAAAATCCCCTATCTTGCTAATTTTATCGCTGAATTTTACATTGTCTGCATATAAGAAACGACATAGAAATTGCCGCTCTTCCTATTCTTATTAGAAGAAAAATTGAATTTCGGGAGATAGATCTTAGTCATATCACACATGACTCCATTGAGATACAAGATATAATATTTGCGTTCGGTTTAATAACTATCTTAATGTTGTCAATCTCTATCGACACACAGGTACTAATACTCCCGCGGGAATTTTCCATAATATCTTTGAATCCTTTGGCCAGGATGACAACGTTCTAATTTTAGGTGATTTCAATTCACACCACGTGGTTTGGGACTATAAGGCTACGGACTGCGTAGGTCGTGCGCTCATTTCTGTCATCGATGACTTGGACTTGGTTATTTTAAACGATCGTTTTCCGACACTAGTTCAGCCTCCAGGTCACAATCACTCAGTTATCGATTATAGCGATTATCTTCCTATTGACATACAGGTCAGCGGTTCATTTCAAAGGAAATCTAAATTTAAGTATAAAATTAACCTAAATAGAGAGGAACTCGATAGGCTTAATTCTTTTCTTCGCAACGAATCACCAGTGACCAAAGTTGACCCTTCGGACGATCCTTTGGAGGCTTACGAAAAATTGGTCTGGAAAATCAATTCTGGTCTATCAGCGCCGTTGCGTCGGATATCTAAGATCCACATCATGGTGGAATGTTGCAGGAGGCAGTCGTAGCCAGAAAGGCTGCTACCGTGATTTATAAAAGAACCTTCATTTGTAGGAGAGTTATCTCGAATACAAAAAATAATGCGCGATAATCACAAAAACACTATGTAGGGAAAAAAGAAAAAGTTGAAAAAAAAGAAGTTTTATGAAAGCTTCAATCACGCCCTCAAGTAGGCTGTGGTCATTGGTCTGATCTTTTGAAAACAGAAATGTAAACTCGGATAAAATCTTTGATCGGCACTCTGGTGATTTGTCACGCGCATGTGATAGGGCCATTGAAAAACTGTGTCCTCCATTTTGTCTGCATGATAATCTTCTTTCTCTCCCGAAAATTCTCAGGGAGGATGAAATCAATTCTCTTAATTTGATCACGGAACTCGATTTGCCCATTACCGGTAAAGAAATTTCCATCGCCATTAAAGAGGTTAAAGCATATTCGGCTCCAGGACTAAATCAGATCGATAATAAAATTATTTCATCTTTTCTTGTAGAGTTTACTGAATCTCTTGTAGAGCTTTCGTAAATATTTTCAATGGTTTCTTGGATGCGGGAGTTGTATTGAAAATACTGGATTCTTGGAAAAGAGTCCTCGTGGTCCTCATACCTAAACCGAGCGACAACGAAGTTAGACCAATCTCCCTCCTATATTGCATATTTAAATTGATGAAGAGAGTCGTTTATTATAGGCTAAGATGGTGAATTGAATCTCGTCTGATCATTCCTGAAATCCAAATGGACTTTAGCTCGTGCTCTGACAATCTCACGACTCTAACTAACCATATTTACGCGGCCAATCTGACTGGCCAATTCACGGTTTGTGTATTCGTCGACATCGTTGACGCTTTCGACAATGTCATTTCTCATTGATATTCTGAGGAACCTTGATATCCCGACTAAATTACGCAAGTACATTCAGAATTTGGTCTCGGAGAAGTTTTTTCGTTAGTGACGGCAGGCTAAACGGACCATATATAGTTCATAAAGGTACCCCCACAAGAGTCGATCCTCAGCCTGATTTTATTTAATATATATCTCGCTGATATAGTTGATTGTACCTGGAACAATTCTCTTATGCTGCAATAAGCAGACAACATAGCGATCTTTGCTTGTGACAATCTCACGAGAGCAGTCGAGTCAGTCCAAAAAACATTAGATTCCCTACAGGTTTACTTACGCGCAGAGGGCTTCGAAATTTCTCCAGATAAATCTCAATGCGTGATTTTTTCACGTAAGAATAAGATTCCAGATTTCCATCGGAATAGCATGAAGGATCAAACCATTCCTATGACGGATTCTTTTAAGTTCCTGGAAGTTTGGCTGGATGAGAAGATGATGGGCAGGAAACATCTTACTTATTTAATCCAGAAAAGATCGATTGTTAATATTCTATCCTCTTTGTTGGGAGTTTGGTTCACATCCCCAATCACTTCTAACAATGTATCGCGCGGTGTTCAGATGGTCCATCGAATACGGCTATCACCCTATCAGGTTTTCAATTTCAACGAAATCAAATGTTATTTCAATGCCTGGAGCGCCTTCAGTGGAGGGCTATCAGAATCTCTATGGGATATCGAATCTCCATCTCGATCAACATAATGCTTGCAAAGGCTAAGGAAGCTCAAGGAAGCTTAAGGACCAGATTTAGATTGCTGTCATTTAGATTCCTTCTAAAAAGTTTTTCAAAGAGCGGCAATCTCATGATTAATAGTCTTCGCCATTTAGAAGACACTACCTGTGGCAGACGGAAAAGAATAAAAACTCTACGATGTATTCCTATTTTCGAACAATATGTTTCTTGTAAACATTTCGGAGGATACATTAAATGCTCGATTTTTCTTCTTGCTTTTTTTTACCCATACAGTGTATCTATTTTCACACAAGGATACAAGGAGGTAGTTATCCATGTTGACAATTCCATTCCCAGATAATTCATTCTAAATTTCAAGAATTCCTATACACCCTTCCTCAGGATTTCGTAGTGTTATACACAACGGTTCTAAGCTAGATACTGCCCCACTGGAGCGGGCATTTATTCTTCCAATGTTGCAGCTGAATCTCTCACACTTCCGGTGAGCACCTCAGTCTTCACCGCAGAAGCTTGGGCACTGCTCGTCACTGTGAAGACCATCTGCGAGAAGCATTGTGCTATAAGGCTATCATCTTCATCGACTCCAAAAGTGTTTTAGAGGTCATCGCATCAGAACTAATAACAGTAATAACTATCTGGTGTACGCTCTTAAGAACCAATTGTACCTGGCTACTTCTTCAGGTACCCGGACCTTGTTTGGATACTCTCTCATAAGAATATCCAAGGAAATGAAAAGGAGACAAACTTGCCAAATTTGGAGTTAGAATGGTAATCGAATGGATATAAAGATACCATATACACACTTGCAGAACCTAAATCTACCTTTGTAAATCAGTTCCAAGATTATTTAATGGAGTTTTTTTTATGCCTTTGCAGGCATAAAAAAATCGAAAATTTTTGTTTTCCTTATTTTGATTCCTACATGTGTGCAAAATATCCCTATAAAAGGATTTTTTTAAATTGATCCGTTTTAGTCGTTAAAAATAGATCCGTTATAACAAAAATATATGGCGATGAAAAGAACAGGCAACGCATAAGCAAAGCAAATCGTCGTACGTCAGAATCCTCAAGAGAAGTCAGAATAGCTCGGCGATTGGGGAGAGATTAAAATGAAATGAATTTTATGAAGAGAAGGAAGGATTATTGTATGGCCCTAGTATTGCAGAATAATCGTAAGTGCATTAAAAAACTTGTTATATGTAGAAAAAGTCAAACCAAAACTTTAAACGCGTTTTTCTCAAAACCACATTTTTCAACCTGACGGAACTGATAACATAAAAATGGATTAAGATATTGACTTAATTCTTTTTTCTTCTTGATTCTAATACTTTTGCACATGGCACGAATTATGATTTTACAACAAATATTCAATTTGTTATTCACAAAAAAGTAACAAATTTTTAGGATAAAAAATTAATTTTTTTTTTCAATACCACCATTTTCACAAATTTCAGGCAATTAACATTATTTTAGTTCATGCCATAGCGACATTCATATAATTAATAAAAATGAAAAGAATTTTGATTTCAGATGATTTGAAGAGTCAATATTATTATACTTCCGTCATGGAGACGTGTTTTGCAGATGATCTCTAATTCGATTGCTATTTGGAGACATTAAAATGCATATTCAACTAATAAAAAAATATTTTTACTGTTTAAACATAACATAACTTTATGCAAAACCCTATATTGTTCTATATATAATAAATTTTCTTTAAAGAATTCATGAAACTGAGCTAATTTTACAGCTGACAAAGGTGAAACCCCCTTTAAATGGAGAATTCCTGCAAAAAGGTTTACTATATGAACAATTCTACCGAAATATCTCATCGAAGTGCTTGGTAAGTCAAACTCCCCTTGAAAAGAAAGGAAATCATTCTAATTAATCGCATCAAGTCTAATCACTACAACTTGAATGCTAGCTTGTTTTGTAAGAATATGATCAATTCGGGCCAAATGTGTCGCCTTCTCTTGGCTTTCTTCAAAGCCATCGATCTCCACATTTCTCCTTTGCCTGGCTCGCGATTACGGGCTTTTTAGGCGGGAAGGGCATCACTAATTGTCAGTCATACCAACATATTATTTCTACGTTATTCATGTTTTAACTCTCGTCGCATGGAGCGGCTATGTCGTTTCTGGCTGTATCGACTCCACGGAAGGAGCATTCACTAACAAAGAAGAAAAAAGTTCCGTGGCGCGTTGAAAGACAAGTGGGTCCGCTCGCTGCGTTATTTTAAAGTGCTTTTTCGCGAAAGTTTAGCTCAGAGCGCCCTTTTTTGTTAGTCGGGCTAGCTTGAATTTGTGCTTATCCTGATCTCTTTATTGTGTTCTCTCGAAATTCGTGCTCTTTCAGACCCATATCGGGGGCCACTAGCCCACGGTGTCGGGGCGGGGGACTTGGAGGCCGCCATTAGATCTATAATCTCGCGCAATGACTCTTCCCCCTCCCATCCGAGCTCAGTCCTATGCCTTCTCCTTCACCATCTTCTAACTCCTCGGATTTCCCCTCATCCCGATCTCTGCGTACATTCAATAAACGTCTTTCCGGACAATGACGAGAGCAGAATGCTCATAAATTTAATGGCGGAAGCCGCAGTGACTGCGGAGGCATCTCCTCCTCGCCATCTTGTAACAGAGAGACAGCCATTAACGCGCCGCTTCCTATGGACATCGACGAGGAGCTAATCGTAAGTGTAGCGCTCAGATAACGAATGACGAGATAAGATCAAAGGTCTTGATCAATCCCCCCTCCTTCAAAAGTAGTTCTTCGACCAACACTCCTGAATCCTGCCCAGATAAGTCAAAAGCTGTCAACAAATATTCTAAAAATGACATCTTTCCTTTTGTCATACACGTATACTCGGACAAGTCAGCGACGATACATTTTTCTGTGCTTTCTCACATTATTTCTAAGTCTATCAAGAGTGATATTCTTCTCATTAAGAGGCTTAGTGCCGATAAAGTTATCATAGAGGTTAAGTCTGCGGACGCTGCCAATCACTGGATCTTCAATTCTGTCTTTGAAAAGAACAACCTCCGAGCTTTCATTCCATCATTTAAAATCCTTCGTGATCATCAAAGGTATTGACCAATCTATATCGCTAGATTGCATTAGGAAAAACCTAATCTTAATAATTGAAATATTTGATGTACAACGCTTAAACAGACGCATGACAATTAATGATAAAGTTACTTATGTGCCTTCGCAAACAGTCTGCATAAAATTCGCAGGCTAATCACTTTCGAAGGAGGTGGTTTTGTTTAATGCTCTGTATAAAGTTGACGCGTTTTGTTCTGAAAGCAAAAATCTGCTACATCTGTTATAGAGTTTGTCACATTGGCCGTAATTGTAAAAGCATCACGGTGCCCCTTTTGTGTACTTTCTAGAGAGGAAGATCACTCTTGCTCAGTCGATCAAACGCATACCAAATGTATCAACTGCGGGGGAGGGAGGATCTAACAACCTTTCACGCATGCCCAATTATCATTAAACATAAGATCATTCTCGGCTTGGTCGCGCAGGACAACATTCCTGTGGCGGAGGCTAGAAAAATTGTTGCTTCCAATAGCTCTTTTCTCCCTTCCTGCAACATGCTTTTCGATTTTAAGAATTTTTCATACTTACAAACTTACACTTCCTCTGCCCCGAAACTTCCCTGCCCTTTTAGCTCCCCTCATGCTGCATCCAGCTGTCACGAGTGCTAATTGCACAAGTGACAATTGTCAAGAACGTGCCAGAAAATACCAACAATCAAAACCGAGATATTGCCGAAACGAATTTATTAAATATAATTAATATAAAAGAAGATCCTGAGTATAAACAGTAGAAACGCGGACGCAAGACGTTTGCGCAAAGCTGGTCGGATAAGCGAAATGCTGATGGGCTAATACAGAAGGACCAAGGCTATCGCGAAAATCAAAATATATAAGCGCGACCGCGAATACGATCATTGGTCAGAAATTTGGAAGAAACTCGTCGCGTTACTTTGTCCGTCGTCTAAACGAAAGTGCAGCAGCACCTACCGCGACGCGAATAGTGCTAAAAGAAATTATAATAAAATAACCACTGGTATTATGTGTAACAGCTAAATATATTTTTACTTAAAAATACAAGGCTGTTTAATATTATTTCCCGAAGTCCTTTGTGGATCCGCGAACCGTACCGTGAAATAAGCGCCACAACAAATTGGTGGCAGCGGTGGGATTCACATAGCTGACCCCGGAGCGGCGACAATAGCAGCAACAGCCTATAAATAAGGCAGATCAGTTAAAACAAGGAAGAAGCAGTCTAAGGCGAGCATCCGGTATAACAGTCGACGACCAGAATGCAGATAACAGCGTAACTCGAGAGGCGTAACTTACCACACGGTGACTCAGCATACGTCAGACAACGAACAGCGAACAAGTAACATGCGATTAACCGCATTAATGTAAGTCCAAAAATCTTTACGCAACCATTGTAAACGGATAAATGTCCGGAAGCGAAAACAATCGCAACAGGCGTAACGCTTCGATATCTTCGCAAATATACAGCGAGCCTGTACCAGGGCGTCCTAGAATTAACCAAGTAAACCCTGTGCGAATTATCGAAGAAGCTGTACGAGATATACGTGACAACGTGCGTCGTGTGTTGAAACCGCGATACTCAAGCGATAGCGCATCCGATTCGGAACCTGATCCGAATATTGTTATCGAACGAGTATTCCCATTCGTGGATTTAGACCACAGTTTACTAGCCATTAATAGAGGGAAACAACGAGAACCTTCGTTAATTTCATACGAAAGTAACTTATTTGAAAACGCACGCGTTAATTCGGTACTAAGAGATGGCGACGCATCAACCGTCAACCTCGCGCGAAAATGGTGAGATCGCGAACATCAGCCGGTAGCAAACGAGGAAATAGAAGCAGAGATAGATCGTTTCAGAAATACCATAGGAGAACGCGCGCGCGAAGCACCAATTCAAAATAGGTAAGAGGAAATATTAAACAGAATGAAGCAATTACTGGATTGCAAGATAGAATGAGCAGGATGGAAATTGCTTACGATCGCGAAAACTTCCGACTTGCATACCCCGATGATAGAGCGCTAAACGTCACACATGGACGGACGCAAAATGACGTGCGGGAAGCAAGAAATCGACTCGTGGGATATTTAAGATTAAAAGATGCATGGAGTTTGATATTAGAAATAGACGGACATTCGCGTCAGAAGATGCAGGAATTCATAAGCGCTAGTACCTATGCGATGGAGAAAATCAATTTCGCGGAAAAATCAGGCTTGTTAGAAGAAATATTAAACACGAAATTGAAAGGAGAACTCCTATTAAACTTTCAAATTAGAAGCGTAGCAGATTTTGAAACAATTACGGCGAAAGATAGAGGCCAATTACTTAGGAAAACGCGGAACATCACACCTACAATTAGAGTTTAACGCTTTAAAACAAAAGTCAGGCGAAAGCGCTCATACATATGGAAGGCGTTGGATACCCTAGCCATGGAGTTATACGAATCATTGATCGAGAAACGAGAAAATACAAGCAAGCAGAAGCGAGCAATTTTAGAAACAATTCAGGAACAAGCTTTATTAAATTTCGTGCTGGGACACTGCGTGACGATATTAAACTAGTGGTACGATCACAAAAATATTCAAACTTGCAAGATGCAGCAAGCGCGGAAGAGCGCGTAAAAGGGCCTACTTCATGAGCGAATAATAATGATCGCAATAAATATGGTCAAAGCCAAAACTCAACAAATTCTAATGTACAGTGCAGCAAATACGAAAAAGTAGACCATTATGGGCGAGACTGTTGGTCATCCGTTACACTAAATTTTCATTGCCCCGAGCATATGACCGGCATATGACATACCGCGAGATTCAGGCATCCTTAGGCATTGACATGAAAGCAATACATACGATTTTGCATGATCACTTGAGCGTATGGAAACTTTGCAGTCGTTGGATCCCACACAATTTAACCGAAGCTCAAAAACAGGCTCGTGTTAAATGGAGTAAAAAAATTCAACCGAAGTCAAATTTGGTTCTACAACATCGTTACTGGGGACGAAACATGGATCTATTCGTATGAGCCCGAAAGTACACAACAATCTTCTGTTTGGGTATTTCAAAATGAACCGAAACCAACAAAAGTTGTTCGTTCACGCAATGCTGCCAAGCAAATGATTGCTTGTTTCTTCAGTTATACCGGACATGTGGCAACCGTGGCTTTAGAGGATCGAAGGACTGTAAAATACTAATTGGTATACAACAATTTGTTTGCCAGAAGTCATAAATGAATTGCGTAGAAAAAAAAACCGAAATCGTCGCATCATCCTTCATCATGACAACGCCAGCTATCACACAGCCAACTATTCAAGTCACGTCAAACCATTGATTTTTTATCCAGTAAAAATGTCGAATTGATGATTCATTGTCCGTATTCACCTGATTTATCACCTAATGACTTCTTTTTGTTCCCAAACATTAAAAAGAAGATGCGTGATGAGCGATTTGAGTCACCTGAAGCAGCTGTTGAAACATTTCGTACACTGATTTCTGAGGTTACAGCCTCAGAGTGGAAAAAATGCTTCGAAAATAGATTCGAGCGTATGCAAAAATGTATCGATCTTAAAAGTGAATACTTCGAAAAACAATAAAGCCATTTACCGAATTTTACATGTTTTTTCATATTGTTTGCAGAAACTTTTCCAGCAGCCTACGTACTACCAATCAAAGAAATGAAAAAGGGTCGGATAAATCTATTATTAAATACTGGAGCTACACTTACTTTAAAAATAGGAAATTTAAGGGACGAGACATTTATACGCGAAAAGCTAATGGCCCTCACCGGCGTGACAGGTCATCAAGTAAAGACAATTGGAAAAGTAAGAGCAACGGTATGTTTAGGCGACAAGGAAATACGACGATACCATGCATGTCGTGAGAGATGATTTTCCTATCGACTACGAAGGAATCCTCGGAATGGATTTTCTACAAAAGCACAAAATTGAAAGCGATCAGAAAAATTATTTGCAAATTGATGGGATAACTTTGAAATTTCACCCGTACAGGAAAATAACGCTGACTTCCCACAGTGAAACGATAGTGCGAGCGGTCACATATAAACATCATGTGAGAATAGTTAAATCAGAGGAAACTAGATCAGGAATATTTATCGGGAATTGCCTAGTAACACCCGACGAATATATGTGCCTAATAAGCATGTTAAATACTACGGAAAAAAACGTTGAAATAATTACGCCACTCGTAACAATAGAAGAGTTACGGGCGAGTGACCGAAAAAACGTACACACACTACAAAAGACAGATGAGGAAAACGGCACACCAACACTACCGCGGTATGAGCATGTACGAATGCAGATAAAAATTGAGCATCTAAATAAAGAAAAAAAGAAAAAACGATCGAGCAAATATGCGAGAATTTCAATGATATTTTCCACTTAGAAGGAGATACATTAACGCAACAGCGGTAGTGCATGAAATTAATACGCACACCGATAGTGTACCCCTGTGCCATCTTATCGGTTGCCAGAAAAAAGAGATGAATCAACGAATAAGGAAAATGCTACAAGATGATATTATTCGTCTTAGCACGTCAGTGGAACGTGCCACTACTGGTCGTTCCAAAAAAGAGCGACGCTTCAGGAAAACAAAAACTTAGAGTAGATTTCAGGAAACTTAACGAATTAACCATAGGCGATTCATTTCCTCTACCAAACGTAACCGACATTTTAGATCAGTTAGGAAACGCCAAATATTTTTCTACACTGGATTAAGCATCAGGATATCACCAAATTCCTATGACCAAGGAATACAAAAATAAAACTGTCTTCTCTACTTCGCACGGATGAATATGAATTTAACCGAATACCGTTCGGGTTAAGAAATGCACCCGCGACGTTTCAAAGATTAATGAACATAATATTAGCGGGAATACAAGGTTCGAGATGCCTCGTGTACCTAGATGATATATTATTTACGAACCAAGTCTAGAGGAGCATAATAAGCGTTTTGTCGAGGTAATGCAACAACTACGTAAATATAATTTGAAACTACCAGACAAGTGTGAGTTTCTACGAAAGGCAGTAATATATCTCGGACATATAATAACCGAAGAAGGAATACGTCCAGATCCGAGTAAATTAAGCGCTGTGAAAGATTTTCTTGTACCGAAAAAATTAAGGATATAATCGTTTATCGGATACTACCGGAAATTCATCGAAAATTTTTAAAAAATTGCCAAGTCTAACAAGCTTGATAAAAAAGGCAGTTGCATTCGACTGGAAGAAAGAACAACAGAATGCATTCGAATTATTAAAAGTGAAGCTCACAACAGCACCTGTACTAAATTACCCAGATTTCACTCAAGAATTTCTGGTAACCACTGACGCGTTGGACCTTGCAATAGGAGTCCTATTATCACAAGGCTCCGTAGATCAAGACCGTCCGATTGCTTACGCGAGCCGAATATTAAATAAAGCCGAACAAAATTATAATACTACGGAGAAAGAATTACTAGCGATAGTCTGGGCTGTCAAATATTTTCGCCTATATCTATACGGTACGATCTTTACTATCGTAACTGATCACAGAACATTAGTCTGACTTTTTAATGTAAATGATCCAGGCTCGAGATTAATGTGCTAGAGATTGAAATTAGAAGAGTATGACTATAAGATCATAAGGCTGGTAAGGGTAATACCAACGCAGATGCTCTGAGTCGAAATCCAATCCGGAACGACGAACACGTACACAACGTTCAGGCAAAAGAAAGGGAAGATGACATCAAAGAAGACAAGGAGGACACCACAAAGGAATATACGAAAAAAGAGAAACAGCAAATACTATACGAATATCATGATGGACCTGCAGGAGGACATCAAGGGATATCACAAACGATAAAAAGAATAAGATTGCTATATGACTGGCGTGGCATCACAAAGGATGTCGAAAACTATATTAATAAATGCAAATTCTGTCAGAAAAATAAATTGAGTCAAAAGAATACACCCGAAAAACTCTTCGAAAAGTGTGCCCTTGACATAATGGGGCCACTGCCGGTTACGATCAAAGGAAATAATATATCTTGACTTTCAAAATAGCCTGACGAAATTCAGCAAAGCGATTCCGATTGAGAATCAAAAGGCGTCAACACATTGCCAAAGTATTTGTCATAAAATTAATAATGGAGCATGGAATACCCGAAAAACTCCTTACGGATCAAGGTATCAATTTCACGAGCGAAGTAGACATTTAAGAATGTGTGTAAACTTTTAAAGATTGAGAAGGTACAGACAACAGCTTATATCATCGAAAGTAATGGTGCGTTAGAGCATTCACGAACTCTCGCGGAATATTTACGACATTATATAAACGACGAACAGACGAACTGGGACGAATGGTTACCCTATGCTATGTTCACATATAATACTATACCTCACACAATTACAGGATATATGCCGTTTGAACTTATATATGGTCATCAAGCAACAATACCAAGCGCCCTACTACAACCTCCGAAACCGACTTACGATGATTACGTGCAAGAATTGAGAGAAAGACTTCACGCGACAAATTAAGTGACGAGAGAGAATGTAAGACAAGCCAAAATTCAAGCCAAAAAACAATACGATAAAACGAATCGAAAAAGAATCTTTCAAGTAGGTGACACGGTTCTACTCTATGACAAAATGATAAGAAGAGCCCGATCGAAGAAGCTAGAATTAAAATGGATAGATCCCTATACAGTAATAGAAAAATATAATGATGTGAATTACACGATAAGAATGGGACGAAAATTAATACACGTATACGCAAACCGATTGAAATCATTTATTGAGCATTAAGCGGATAGTTAGAGCGGAAACAGACAAGTTAGAAATAAGTGTAATATAAATTAGTTAAGAACCATGAGACACTTACTTTAGGGTCGGTACCTCCTCCACGACTCCGCCCCGTTAAGGGCGCACATGCGGAAGTGACAACGGGCGCGCTAGTTCCGCATCGGCCGAGGTCGGGCTTCGTACTATAGATTGCATGCAACCCGCAACCAGTAGCTGCGCAGGCAATTATCACATGTTGAGGGCGCAAAAAACTGAAATCGCAAATAAGGCACCGCATGTCTACACTTTACTTTTTCCGTTTACAATAGCGTCTGCCTTTGGCTACAATTAAAGGGACACTGAATAAAAAATTTTTTAAGACACTCAACAGTACGGCAAGATAAAAATTCATAGAAGAGTAATATGAACCCCTACCTATAAGATACTGCTTGTATGGAGTTACATGGATGGAATGACACCTGAATCCACATTCACGTACTGCTGGGAACCGTTCTGTCATACGCCCGGTATATATTTCGAAGAAATCGGGTTAATGAATCAGACAGAATCGAAATGGAAACTCGTAATTAAATTAGATGTTACTGTCTTCAGGATTTGATTTGAGCAGTTGCAAGAGTATTTAAAAAATACGGAAAAGCGATGTGAAAAGATCATCGCAGGAAATGCAACAAATATGTGCAAATATGGTGTGGATATTAGAAAAGGAAAATATCTAACTTACCGCATCGCTAGAACAGTTAAGAATATTATACAACTCCAATACAAATAAAAGAGGATTAGTAAACGCCATCGGCACGATCAGCAAAACGCTGTTTGGTACAATGGATGCTGACGATGCAGCGAATAACGAGCAATTACAGATATTACAAGATAATCAGCAGATATTATAACATACAGCAAAGCATCAATTGAAAATATTATATTAAATGCAACTATTGGACACATCAGTAGCCTCGAAAAGGCAACGGCCTATAATGAAAATTTATTATTTAATGTTACAAAGAAAATGGAAATGTAATTAGACATGTTCGCAACGAGAAGATTTAGATGAACATTTACATGTTCTTACTGTCTTCATGACAGATTTAACAGTAGGAAAAACGTTAGATTATTTAACGTACACGAAGAAAGAGTCAATACCTACTCGATTGTTACCGTTAGAACAGATAATAACAGATTTGCGGAAAGCCACGTTAAATGTATTTACTTTCGTGAAGATTAATCACTCATTAATAGCGTTAGATAATGGGAATAATCGAACTATATGAAAGTGACTTATAGAAATGCATACGAGATACCACGACGTATTGCGAGCAAACGTTTCCTATATACTACTTACCCATATATTACATTAAATCCGACGCGCCATGCGAAGTACTAATATTTATAAACGCGCCGGGACAACTCCAAAATTGCAAAAATGGACACGTCTTATCTAGTATCTCCCTTTTTTTTTGTAACGGAGGGGAAATGCCTAACGTATACCCCGGGCCTCGGGGGAGAGCCCGGGGTTATGTGGGGCTTGCACCCACTAAAACCCCTCCGAGTGTCCTGAACAGGCCATGGGTGAGGGACTCCCAGGAACGCGTGCAGCATACTTCTGGGAGCCCCTCTGGCCGGTCGGCTGTGGCCGACAGTCTTTCCCGCCCGGGGTCGTCGGAGAGACGGCCCCGGGCGGTGCAAAGGCACTAACTGCCCGAATTGGGGGCTGGAGAGGACACCACCCCCGCGCCCGCCACCGCGGTTGTTGTCCCGGCCCCCGCCGGTATCCCCAGCCCCCCAAGGGGCGCCAAGCCTTGAGAATCTGGCGCCCCTCATACCGTGGCGCCGCGAGACATGCTCTCGCGGCGCATCCCCCGCGCGCAGCGATGCAGAAACCCCGCCCCCGTCGTGCAGTCGTCGCGACTAGGGGGCGGCGGCACTACAACCCCGCGCGCAGGGGAGTCATTCGTTGTCCGGCGGTGCGACCCTGGGATCGGCAGCTCGCCGCCGTATCACTGCACCCCGCGTCCGCGACGCGGGGCCGTCGGTGATGACGGGGGAGGAGGGGTCTCTGACCCCGTCCCCTCCATGCACATCCCCGCCGTCCTCCTCCTCTTCTGTCTCCTTAGGTATAGGGGGAAGAGGTCGCCGCCGTTTTCGCCCCGTGGGGCGGTCCCGGCGGCGAGTATGCGCGAGCTGTGACTCGGGGCGCGAACGATCCAGCTGTAACCGGCGCCTGCGTTGTCCCCCACCGCCACCGCCCCGCGCAACTCCTCCCCCTTCATCGCCTCCACCGCCCGGCGGTGGCGGAGGAAGGCCACGGCCACCCGGAGCCCGCTCTCTCCGTCGTTCTGCCTCCTCCTTCTGCGACATCACCCGTTCGCAGAAGGAGGAGAATGCCTTCCAAGCCCTCTCCCCGCCCTAACGACAGTCGGCAGAGAGAGATCACCCCCTATCTCCTGGACCAGGACACCGCGCTCGCTCGCCCAGGCCGGGCAGGCCTCGAGCGTATGCTGAGCGGTGTCCCGGTCCCCGTCGCAGTGGCGACAGCGCGCGTTCGGCTCCTTACCTATGCGACACAGGTACTCCCCGAAACATCCGTGTCCGGTGAGCACCTGCGTCGCGTGGAACGATAGTCCGCCCCATCCTCTGTCTACCCATTCCTCGAGGCAGGGGAGGATGGCCTCCACAGTCCGGACGCCCGTTGTCGGCGGGCTGTTCTCAAGAGTGGCGCGCCACTCTCCAAAGACCCGCCGACGGGCGTTCCTTCTCAGTCGGTCAACGGTCCCCAGGGTTACGATCCCCCCCCCCTCCCGAAGCCGAATGGCCTTCACCCTGGTCTCCGCCAGGGCGTCGGCTACGTACTCGGCAGGGGGGATCCTCGCGAGGACCATGCCGCATACGACACCGTCCTGTAGGCCCTATAGATACGAAGGGCCAGCCGCCGTTGCACGCTGTGCAACTGTTCTTGTATACGGCGGCTGGCCAGGGCCTTCCCACACCATACCGGGGCCCCGTAAAAGGCCCCGGACAGGACGGCGTGCATATACGCCCGCCTGACCGACTCGTTCGGACCGCGGAGATTGGGCATGAGGCCGAGGAGAGCGTCTGCCCGGCAGCCCAATCGCGGGGCTAACTCGTCGAAGTGTTGGACGAAGCCCCAGCGACCATCCAAGCCCCAGATATTTGATCGTGGGCCCCACCGGGACGCGGACATCGTCCACCACGATATGTGCCTGAGGGGGCACCCCGCTCTTCCCGTCGTGGAAGAATATTGCTTCCGTTTTTGCGGGGGCCACCCTCAGGCCCAACTCCCTTATGGAGCCGACCACACACGCCACTGCGACGTTCGCCGTTCCCACGGTCGTGCTCCCGACTACCACCAGCGTGTCGTCCGCGTAACAGACGACGTGGCAGCCGGGAGGTAGGGCCGCGCGGAGGTAGAACGCAGTCGTATGCGACGTTCCAGAGTAGGGGGCCCAACACAGACCCCTGTGGAACACCGCACGACACGTCCCTCCGCTGCTGGAGTCCCCGTTTATCGTGGAATTCCAGCTGCCTGTCCTGGAAATAGTCCTCAACTGCGGCGACCAGGTAGGGGGGCAAGAGATGGTGTTCTCTCATAGCCCCCACTACCCGGCCCCATGGGACGCTGTTGAAGGCGTTGGCGATGTCCAGGGACACCTCCAACGCCACCTCCCCACCCGCGGTCATCTGCTCCGAGAGGGCTCTGACCTGCCTGACGACGTCGATTGTCGACAGGTCCTCCCGGAAGCCGTACTGACCGTGGGATAGATTGGGACCATCCCGGGACAGGTGCCGGACGATGCGGGCAGCGATGACTCGCTCCAGCAGTTTTCCCGCATCGTCCAGCAGGCAAATTGGCCTATAAGCGGAGAGACTCTCCGCCGGCTTGCCCTCTTTGCGTAGGAGAACAAGCCTGGCCCTTTTCGACCCGGGAAAGATACCTTCTCTGAGGCAGCTAGTGAAGAGCTGCCTCAGTCGATCGCCCACGATGGGGGCCGCGGCGAGCCTGCCGTGAATGCCGGAGGGTCCGGGCGCCCGCGGCCTCCCCTTCAGGCGGGCGAAGGCCTTGCCCATCTCCTCTCCGATGACGCTCAGTTCCTCCGTCCATCCGGACGGGGGGTCAGCCCTCTCGGGAATGTCCCTTTCCCGAAAGAGGGCGGCCACCACATCCTCCAGGAACCGAGCGTCAAGGGTTTCCGTTATCGGAGGGGCCCACGGACGAAGTTTCTTCATCACTATTCGATAGGGCCTCCCCCACGGATCCCTGTCCAAGGAAGAGATCAACTCGCGCCAGGTGTCGGCCTTCGCCTTCCTAATGGCCGCCCTAAAGGCGCTCCTTGCGTCACGGAGCGCCCCGGCGGCCACTTCCTTCTCCGCGTCGGTGCCCCGCCGCCTGCGGCGAGTATACTTCCTTCTGGTAGCCCGACGTAGCTCGGCCAGCTCCTCGGACCACCAGTAGGCTGCCCTTCTCGCCACAGGACGGCAGCGGGGCATCGACGCGTCGCACGCGCGCGACATGGCGTCCCCGAGCCACTCGGCCTCCTCCTCCACCGTGCGGGCCGGGTCACGTTCCGGCCAGGTGGAGGAGAAGAGGCTCACCTCGAGGGCGCCGGGGTACAGCTTTCGCAGGGCCCATCGACGCTCCATCTCACGTCGGCGGCGTCTTCGTGACACCTCCGCGGGGGTGGACACCAACTCCATACGGATCAGGCGACGATTCGTCAACTCCCCGAGGGAGCCGGCGTCCACGTGCCATTCTCGAATCTTGATGGCCGCCGCGGGGGTCGCCCACGCCAGGTCGACGATGGACTCCCCCTGGGCCCCCACGAAGGTGCTGGCACGGCCTCTATTGAGTAGAACGAGGCCGTGCCTCGCCGCCCACAGCAGGGTGCTGTCGCCTCTGAAGTCGGTGGATGGGGAACCCCACTTCAACGCATGGGCGTTGAAACCCCCACCCACCAGTATCGGCCTGGGGGAGCGTCGGCGTATGTGCTCCCCCAGAGACTCCAGGGCGTCCTCGTATTCGCTCCTGCCTAGGCGAGGAGGGAAGTAGCACCCCGCTACGTCGATGGGTCCCCACTCTACCAGCGTGAACCCCTCTCCCGCCGATATGGGAATCATCGGCGGGGTGTTGCGCGCGTGCCGGCTGACCACCGCCACCCGACTCAGAGAGTCCCCCGCCCAGTTGGGGTGACTCTCCGGGATTCGATATGGGTCAGCAGCGATGGCCAGTCCTCCCCCCCACTCGACGAGGCACTGCATGAGCATGCTTTGTGCCCCGGCCGAGTGGTTGAGGTTCGTCTAGGCGAGAGCGAAGGACATTATTTGGTCCCTCGCTCCTCGCCCTCCCCGATGTTCGTCTTGTCGGTCACTTCACTGGCCGCCGCGGGTGTTTCCTCCACGACGGCCATCTCTATGTCGGCCACGGCCGACGGCGCTTCCGCCATGGTCGCCGCCGCGGGGATCTGCCCCGCGACGGTGGTAGGGGGGCTGCTGTGCTTCTGACCCCCCTTCTTCCCTTTTGTTTTGGCGGCGGCACATCCGCTGCCGCCGATGCGGTGCCCCGAGGAGCGGCCAACCCCACGGCACGCGGGGCAGTCGACCCTGGCGCGGCACTCACGCACCGCATGGCCGATGCCCCCGCACCGGTAGCAGCACCCAGAGCGATCCACCGTGCTCGTGCATTTTTGTTGCACGTGTCCCGCTTCGAGACAGCGGAAACATTGGAGGCTCCGGGCCGGTAGCAGGGTTACCCTGCAGCTCGACCACCCCACCTTAACGCGAGAGGTGGTCACCAGCTGTTTGACCGCCTCTACGGGGCACCTCACCCAACAAGTGCCGAGCCCGTTGGGGGCCCTGCTAACAGCCCCCACCTTAAAGTCTCGCGGGAGGCGCCCACAGGCCACCGCGAGCTCCTCGGCCACCTCCGTGGGTGTGGCCGAGTCGTCGAGCCCGGAGATTCGGATCTCGGCCGTCTTCGACGGACGGGAGATCCTTACGTCGTCTCGGTCCGCGAAGACAGCCGACAGTTTATCGGCCAACGTGTCGGCCTTGGCTCGGCTCTCAGGCCCCCTCACTTCCCATATGAGGGCCCCTGTGATGGCCCTCCTGGGACGGAGATCCTCGATCTCCACGTCCTTAAGGGAGATCGAGGATCTCGCCTTTCCCACCACTTCTTGGTAGGTGGTGGGGTCGGCACACGTTACCGTGATAGCCGCCGAGCTGGGCGACCTAAGCTTTGGAGGTGGGGGTGGCTTCTTACCGGAGATTTTGGGACCTCCGGCAGTGTCACCCTTCTTCGCTTCCCCACCCGCTTTTCCTCCGCTCCCGGTCTTCGGAGCGGGGGCCGCAGGCGCGTTGGCGCTTTTAGGCGGCCGGGGCGCCATCTCATTTTTCTTCGCCGCCTTGGCGGCCGCTCTCTTGGCTGCCCTCGAGACGACCTGCGCCCAGGTCTCCTCATTGGCGTCCGCCGGGCGCGTCCCATCCCCCGCTGTTTGGGGGACATTAGACACGGGGGGCGACCGGTCCCTCTTCGCGGCGGGAGGGGGCACTTTGGGCGCGCTTCCCCCCGCTTTAGGGGCGGCCTTAGCCGCCTTTTTCGCCGGTTGGGCAGGAGGCTGTCCGCTCCGTGCTTTTTGGGCCGGCGCCATCGGGGCCACCCCCATCTCCCGCAGGAGGCGGGGCAGGAGCCTTTCGAGGATCCTCTCGATCTTTTGATCCTCGTCATCTTCACGGTCGGTCCTCCCTTTCCTTTTTTGGGTAGGGGATCTCCCACCGACAAGTGCAACCCTGTCCGCGGCGGTCGCCAGGGGGTTCATTTGTTTTGAAACCCCCTGCAGAGGAGGCCTGAAGTATGGAGTCTTCAGGTCCTCCTCCGTAATTGCCACGCGAGGCCGCGGCTCCTCCCCCTTCGCGGGAGCGGTCTTTCGCCCCCGTGTTCTAATGGGGCTGCGGGCGCCGGTTGAACTTTCGAGACCCGACCACTCCATGGTCGAGTCCCACTCAAGGCCCGGTGCCCCGTCCCTCTCCGACGCCGCTGTACAGTGGGAGGTCGATCTCTCCCTGTCCCTATCGCGCTCCAGGATCTCGTTTCTGAATCGGAGAAGGACCAGCTCTCTCTCGAGCTTTCGCTTCTCCTCCGCCCATGCCACAGATCCGGAGCGGTCAGCGCCGTCAGCCGCCAGGTCGCCGTCGCCCGCCCTTGTTATCATTGAGCTGAGGGCTGCGGACAACTTACTGTACGCCGTCCACAAGTCCTTCACTATATCGCCTTTAATATTCTTCGATTTTTCGACGGCTTTAGCGATAGTTCCAAGTTCGCGCGTCGCCACAGCGGCAACCGCGCACAGGGGCTGCTCGTCGAAATCTAAGGCGAGTTCAACGGCCTTCTCCCTGGCTCTCCTGGCGGACGTGGAGGAAGATTCCACCTCCGGATCTATGATGGCCCGGTGGTCCCTCCTCAACTGCCGGGCCTTGGCCTTATAGGCCCTCTTCGCCCTGGCCTCCGCCGTGAACTTGCCGGCGTGCTCAGGGTTCAGGGCCGGCCTGCCTCTGGACCTCTTCGTGGACTCTCCCTCGGAATCCGAGGAGGAGACCACGAACTCGGCCGTCCGTTTCCGGCCCTTCCGGCTCTTGCTACCGAGAGATCCCAGCGAGACCGTAGATCCGGCTCTCGATAGGGCACCCTCAGAGGCGACAGCCTCAGCGCGCGATCCGACCTTGCTGCAGGCAGGGCCGGGACGCGATTTGCGAGGGTTACTGCCCTCGATTTCGCCCTTGGTTGGGCGAGTATTCTCCTGGACGCTCTTGGCAGAACGTATCTCGTCCGCATTGTTTGAATTGATATTATTAGTATTAGACATTGCAAATATGCCCACGGCCCGCAGCGGCTCCGCCAGCCAGGGTGTACCCTCACCCCACCCCCGGAAGACCAGGGGGGGCCCGAGTTCCCCCGGGGAGCTGGCATATGGCACGGGTCCCCGGCATGTGTCACCGGGGACACCTGGCCTCCAGCCTCTTACTTCCCGTGGATGTGGTGCAAGTCCACTCACGAGTTTCGGGGGTCCCTCGCCTCCGACCTCGAGGGCACCGCTGCGGGCGGCGCCACCCGGGGCGGCCCCACGGACAGTTCAGGTCACGGAAGCGGCGCCCCTTCCGGACTCTAGCCGCCGTGGCGATCAGCGTGATGTGCGCCGCCCGGTGTCCCGCTTCGGAAGGGACGCGGAGACACCGGCCACAACTACTCAACGTCCCTCGGCCCCGACCTCGGAATACGTCCGAGCGGCCCGGAGGGGACGGGGATCGCGCGCCCTGCCTCGGAATACGTCCAAGCGGCCCCTGCTCCGAGAGAGACGGGTGGCTCCGCGACGGACCGAAATCCGCGCGGCCCCGTCCTCCCCTAAGGACAGAGTCCGCACCTCTCGAGGCGGGAGAGGCCCCCGGTGCAATGAACCGAAGCTCTCGGAGACCCCTTCCCCCCCAGTGGCATGAGCCAGCCCGCAGCTAGGAGCACCCAGCATACGGGCCGACCCGCCTTGCGGGAGCACCTGCTCGATACGTTCCACACCCGGGACCCGAGGGGACCACCCCAACCCCCACTAACGAGGGGTGGGGAGGGCACCACGGGACCCCAGGTGCGGTGGGGGTCGAAGCCCACACCCACACGGGCAGGGAATAGAAATTCCCCCTAACGGTGCCACCGGGCGATTGTAGTCAGGGCCGCCAACCCTTACCGTCACACTGGGGACCCGTCCCGAAGGGACGAGACCTCCAGGAGTCCCTCCCACGAGGAGAGGAGACTCCCTTGGGGTGCCGGACCCGGTGTACAGACTCCTCCCGTTAGGAAGGAGTCCGTACAGGCTGCTCTTAGACTCCCACGTGCCGCAAAGCGACCCGTTGGGAAGTCCCCTCACCACGACAAGGTGGCAGCCCGCGAGGGGGATCTAGTATCTCCCTGTGGATTATGCTAACGAAAGCACAAATGTGGTTATATTCCACCAAGGAAAGTCAAAAAATGTCAATCGTTTATAATACAATTTTAATTTTGAAAGCGAAATAGAAATTAAGGAAACGATAGAACTAAATTAAACGGAGATTGTAAATTATCTATACCGGACTTAACATTATGAACATCTCAAAATGTGCAGTATATTAAGACATAATGAATATAATTTAACATACCATTTCGAAAAGGATGTTAAAATTGACTTCCCAAAGCGTACTCCCCTTAAAAACAATTAATTAAAGATCCTAAGGAACCAATTAAATTAAGTCTAGACATAAGAGATATCGAGGAATACTTAGGAAAAAGTAACAATCATGTATTCAATCATAAATATATAATGTATCTTGTATCATGTATTCAATCATAAATATATAATGTATCTTGTAGGAGCAGGTACTGCTATTTTAATTATAATTAATTGTATGTATCACGCTGTATGTATCACGCTATGTAGTCAATAAATGGAAACAAAGACGGGAAGACGCAGAAATAAAAAGACGTAGCGGTGACACCATGTTATATTAATGTTAAGAAACGATTATAAGAAAAAATTGTAAATCGGAAAAATTTTTGTATTGTAATAAAGCGAGTTAAGGAAACTCGTAACCTCGTTTCCTTTTTTCAAGAAGGAAGAAATGTCACGAGTGCTAATTGCACAAATGACGTTGCGCCAAGAACGTGCCAAAAAATACCAACAATCAAAAGTGAAACCGAGATATTGTCGAAACAAATTTATTAAATATAATTAATATAAAAGAAGACCCTGAGTATAAACAGTAGAAACGCGGACGCAAGATGTTTGCGCAAAGCTGGCCTCATCGGATAAGTGGAATGCTAACGGGCCAACGCGGAAGAGCCAAGGCTACGAAAATCAAGATATATAAATGAGCGACTGCGAATGCGGTCAGAAATTTGGAAGAAACTCGTCGCGTTTGCCCGTCGTCTAAATGAAAGTGCAGCAGCACCTACCGCGACGCGAATAGTGCTAAGAGGAATTGTAAAAAAATAATCACTGGTGTTATGTGTAACATCTAAATATATTTTTATTTAAAAATACAAGGCTGTCTAATATCATCTCCCGAAGATCCTTCTTTGTGGATCCGCGAAATAAGCACAACGCAGCTTTTCCTCTACTGTCCCATTATCCACACACAATCAGTTCCAGCACCTTAACCCTGACGATTTAGAAGAATCTTTTTCTTCCAACCCCCCTACAAGTTATGCCAAGATGGCAGTCTTCGAGATATGATTAGTCTACTGCATCGGGCTCTTCCTTAGGGAAGCCAGTCATTCGCAAAGTAGAGTTCCAGGAAAATACAGGATTCTTCCTGCACCATTCTTGGACCAAATATCTCAACGTCTAAGCAACAAACCAAGATATTCACAGGAGCATAAAAACCTCTTGCTCGCACCCAATGACCGCAATGAAACGAACTGATGCGACGAATTATTAATCATTCAAAGGAGCAAGCTATAAGAGCTCACCAAGCTCACCACTCACAGGTAATTTTGCTGCAAACGCAGATTATCCACAAGATTATAAGCTTTCTGAACAACTATGAATCCTTCGTCAATATCCCTATCGTTATTGGCATGATATCTCCCATTATTCTCTTGCTTCGAAAAATTTCTGAGATCTTAACTACTCTTGGCCTCTATTTCGAAACCTTCACTAGTTATATGAGTAATCCATATTCCCCCTCTCTTAATAATGCGAATCCTCAATATATAGAAATCGCCTTTACTCGTAATAATCACTCGCAATTTATCAGAATCTTGCAATAGAACTGCTGCGGCATCCGTGGCAAGCTCCCTCAACTTCAATATATTTGTCGACATTTCGACATCTTTTGTTTGCAAGATACTTTGCTTTATTCGACTTCGCTTTTTCGGCTTCCGTTTTTTCGTGCTATTAGAAAGGACTCTGAAAATGCTGAACAGAGAGGAATTTGCATTCTGTTAAGGAACAACATTATATTTAGACACTTGGACCTTTCGGATCTCCATCACTCCTTCGGTTAAAATACGAGATATAAAATACGATATATCAATCAATCTCAACGAAGATCAATTAATCGTCATCAACATTTATCGACATCCAACTTAGCAGACGCCTCAAGACTGATTCGCCAAGCTTTCACAAATTCTTAACACCCACAAGAATACTCTCATATTAGGCGATTTTAATGCGCATCATACCTCTTGGGGATGTTCCAAATCACACCGACTTAACAGGGCACTTCTATATACCGTAGATGCAAATGGGGCTTGTATTATAAATAAAGCAACTCTATGCTCTTTACTCCTCCTGGAGCAAATAAATTTGTCATCAACATCATTATTGCATTTGCTGACTTGGTGCCCCTTTGCGAAATTACAACTGAATCGGACATTTTTGGCAGCGACCATTTTCCCATCAACATTGCTATTGGCAGCTCCTCTCGCTTACGCCACATCTTTTTATATAAACTAATCCTTGATGCCGACAAAGCTAACAAATTATATCACTGCTTATTATTTACTTCTGATGAATTTTTCAGCAAGGTCCAATGAACCTGAGGCATACAAATATTTTGCAGATCACTTACGGAGCCTCGCAAGATCGCTTCTTCCAGAAAAGTTTCGCTATCCCAGGTCAGTTCTTGCGCCAAGTGACAGAAAGAGCCCTCTCTGGTGAATGAATACTCCAAGACTATTTTAAAATCGACAATGATTCTAAATCGCAGAAATGCTGCTAAAATATATCAGCACTGCCCTTCCTTGGAGAATTTTCTCTGCTTCAAGAAAGCTAGAGTCCTGTACTAGGACTCTACATAGTCAAGAAGAGCCAATGGAGGAAATTTGTGGATTCATTTGACTGTAAGACTCCTACCAATGACATCTGGTATTAGTCAAGACTTTCAAAAGACGTAACTTAATAGAGCCTATCAGTGTGATTTCAGACGAGGAAAAACAACGCAGACTCCTAAGAAACGCTAAAATCCTCCTTCCTATTCTTCGGATATTACCAAAAGTCTGGAATTGATGCACGCGGAGGATATTCACCAAGAAACAGTCTCCAAAGACCTGAATTTACCCTTTTCCATCAACGAGCCCTGGCGCAGTCTAGGAAAAGTTCCTCTCTGGATTTGGATCAGATCGGCTATACCATGCTCTCTGCCCTCCCGGTTAATTATAAGGAGTTCCTCCTAAACTTATTCAATCGCTTTTTAGAAGAAGAAGTTATACCACTTCTTCCAGGAAGACCTCGCTTACCATCTTCATTCTGAAGACGAACAACTCAGGCTTGCGCTCAATCTCATTTCTATCCTCAAAATTTTCGAAAAGATTGTATATTTTAGGCTTCAATGATTTGGAATCTCAGGCGATCTTACCTCAAGAACGAATGGGCTTCAGACCTAATAGATCGTGTACAGACAGCCTGGTCACTCTCACAAACATTCAGACAAGTTTCCTTGCGAATGAAACCATCGCAGCAGTGTTGTTAAATATAATTGGCGCTTTTGACAACACGCTGCCCGATGGAGTTCTTTCTGAGCTCAAGAAAATTAGTGTCCTCGCGAGGTTTCACAAATTCATAGAAAACACGATCACCCATAGAAGCGTTCATTTTGTGGAGGAGGGTCGTCTCAGCAAGGCTCATTCTGTCCATAAAGGTATTCCTCAGGGATTTACTCAGCTCGCTGCTTTTTAATATCAGTGTTCGCGAACTGGATCTCTAACTTCATCCAGGAACTTTTTGCAGTATGCGGATGACATAGTTATTTACTCTTCATTGAGTCAAGCCAAAGAAGCTGTCGCTAACATTCAATCTTCGCTTAACATCTACCTTTATCTTTCAAACAGAGGCCTGGACTTATCTTCAAGAAAATCCAAATGAATGTTGTTTTCTAAAAGAAAGCACTCTGCTAAAGAAACTACTCTCATCAACAATTATCTGATGGAAAGAGTCTCTAACATCAGATTTCTAGGCATTATATTCTGGATTCAAAGGAGAGGATCACTTCAAGCAGGTCATCAAAAAAGGAAGATTATTAATTAATATCTTATCATCTCTAGCAGCAGTTTGGTGGAGCTCTCACCCCCAGCTCTTACTCACTATTTATAGAGTGGTTTTCAGAGAATCCATTGAATACGGTTGTCAAATTTTTGTTCTACAGAATAAAAAATCATTACTCTTACAATTAGAAAGACTTCAGTACAAAGCAATCAGAATTGCTCTAGACTACAGGCAATCCACACTCATCAATGTCATTTTATTTGAAGCATCTTTCGCTTAAGCTCCGCTTTGCTATTGCATTTTTGTCGGAAAGACGTTTTAAAATCCATGTCTAGGAAACAATTGCCCAATCTTATGCACCTTCAGTTCTTTGGAACTGACAGCCTTATCGCCCGAGAAAAGGTCACGAGCTCTCTCATCATCGCCTTCTTTTAAATATTATATTCTTAATAAACATACTCTTAATAACTCCTTTCAGTTCATCTATCATCCTGCATTCGAAACTTCCTATTCCGAATTTATTTTGCGCACGGATTACAAATTCTGTTAGATACAAGGAGAAAGTTACCTGTATTGTTACATAGGAATTTTTAAACAATTCTATCACTCTTCGAGACTCAGCTATTATCTTCTATACAGACGGCTCCAAAATGGAAGAGCAGAGGTGCACGAGGGCTGCTACTTACTCACCGGAGCTCGGAGTCAGTTTCAGGTTGACCTCAGACGCTACTGTGTTTATAGCCGAGGCCTCAGCAATCTGCCAATCGCTCATTTTAATTCAAGATACTGGTTACTCCAAGGCAGTAATTTTTTTCTGATTCCAGGAGTGTTCTGGAATCCATTGATTCCACCAAACTCATCAATTCTAATTATATCATACATTAAGCGTCTGCTTCTTGCCTCCTCCAATAAAGGTATCAGCGTCATCCTTGTCTGGATCCCGGCTCATCGTGGAATTCCAGACAACGAAATAGTGGACAAGACTGCCAAGGAGGCCATCCTGAGGCCGGGGTGAGAGAAGAGGTAACTTTAAACTTCCACTTCGGATATGATTCTGAGAGTCAATAGATTGTCTGTTTCTCACTTCAATAAATATTTTGAGGACGTTGCAAGATCCACAGGACAACACTATGCATCGCTTTACGCTAATTTTTCCAACAAGATATGGTACTAGCAAAAGCCATTCAATCATCAGGAGATTGTCCTGGTTAACAGACTTCGTGCCAACCACTACAATCTAAATTTCAGTTTGCACAGAGACAAACAGAGACAAAGAATATAATGGATTCTCCAACTTGTCCGTGCGGTGACCTTAGACAGGACGCCAACCATGTAATTTTCTATTGTCCCTCATCCCGACAGATTTGCCCCTTTAAGCAAATTCATCAAGAAAGCTTTTCCTCGTCATCCTATCTTTCCTATGCTCACCTTTAGATTAAATTATGCAGACTTCTCTCTTTTTTCAAGTCTCTGCAACTTGATTTAGGCTTCCTCTTCCTCCTTCCCTTTTACCTCCGCCTTCGCCGACCATACGCGGCTTTATCTGGCATGGCTCGATCTGGCGAGGCTCGACTCAGCCTGGGATGCGTGGGGAGGTTCCGGGGGGGGGGGAGGCTGACGCTCTCTCTGATTCTAGTCCTTTCCGCTACGACGGTTTGTCTTGCTGATTCCTGTGAAAAGCTGGAGGGATCTTAAAAGCGGCTGGCCAAGTTTACCTCGTTAAAGAGGACCAGGGTCATTAATCACCAAAAAAAGCAAAAAAGAAGAAGTTTGCGAGCATGTAATTAATGAGGAAACCTTGAACAGCTATACGCACATCAAGGGCGTTAGTTGTGTCCTCTTATATAATCAACTCTTCCGTGTGGTAACTTCTTCTTCTATCTGAAAATCATTAATAAAATCATTAATGAAAATTGAATTATTTAGTAAAACAATTGCATTCAATAAAATAATTCAATAATTCAATGAAATAACACACAGTTGCGCAGTTTTAATAAGACAATGATATATCTTATTTTATGTTATTAATGATATATTTTTATCGGGATGCAGATTGTTTCTACGGGATTGGATTCATGCATCATCGTATGGGATCCATAGTACGGATGCCGTTTACGTTTGATATCACACGTTCACAGTGTTATACGATATGGGCAATACGTCGACATCGAGATCACGGTGACTTGCTTCAACGATTCGGAATAATTTTTAGTGACTGGCGGAAGAAATGTTTCAGTGAAAATTGTGGAATTACAATACTGGGATTTGTATATGCGATGTGATGGTTGATCATTAATGGTACAGCGGATATTAAATAACTGCTCTTTTTCTTACAAATTATGTGATATTCCATATTAATAGTATTTTTGCTAGTGCAACATACATTCAGACAGTAGGCTTATTCTTTTTGGCTGAACTTTTGCATTAGTTCATCTTTCTTCCTTTTCTCCTAAAGAGAAAAGGAAGAAAGATGAATTGCTGCAAAAAAAGTTCAGCTAAAAAGAAGGGCCTAGTGTAGCGTGTTTCCATGGCTAGTAGTAGCTAAGCGAATTCATTGGTATACCGTGTTTCCGTGGCTACGATGTATTAGGTGTACAAATAAGTTTCCTTTGTTTGACAAAAGACGGCGCCACTAGCAAGCTATGGTTAAAATTGTCTGATGTAAAACATTATATCATAAGGTTGGACATCTGTCAACATAACCTTGAAATACTAGCGATTTTGTATCAGCATCATATATTTTTTTTTGTGCGAAAATGCCGAATTTTGAGCCGAATAAGCGTCATTTGCGGGAACTTCTTTAATTTGAAGAAATCTGCAGCTGAGGCTCATCGATTGCTTGTAGAAGCATATGGTGAGGCTGCCTTAAGTGAGAGAAGTTGTCGTGAATGGTTTCAAAAATTTAAGAACGGTGAATTTGACGTCGAAGACAAAGAACGTAGCGGAAGGCCGAAAGCGTACGAAGACGCGGAATTGGAAGCATTATTGGATGAAGATTCGTGCCAAACGCAAAAAAAACTTGCACTTACATTAGGAGCGACTCAACAAGCAATTTTACATCGTTTGAAATTGGAAATGATTCAAAAGCAAGGGAATTGGGTTCCATATGAACTGAAGCCGAGAAACGTTGAACGCCGATTTTCCATATGTGAAATGCTGCTTGTCAGGCATAAACGAAAGAGTTTTTTACATCGTATAGTCATTGGTGATGAAAAATGGATCCACTACGATAACCCAAAGAAGAGGAAATCATGGGGAT
>JAANIC010005572.1:178994-191124 GCA_017607545.1 Acromyrmex charruanus | reverse complement strand
GTCGAAGACAAAGAACGTAGCGGAAGGCCGAAAGCGTACGAAGACGCGGAATTGGAAGCATTATTGGATGAAGATTCGTGCCAAACGCAAAAAAAACTTGCACTTACATTAGGAGCGACTCAACAAGCAATTTTACATCGTTTGAAATTGGAAATGATTCAAAAGCAAGGGAATTGGGTTCCATATGAACTGAAGCCGAGAAACGTTGAACGCCGATTTTCCATATGTGAAATGCTGCTTGTCAGGCATAAACGAAAGGGTTTTTTACATCGTATAGTCACTGGTGATGAAAAATGGATCCACTACGATAACCCAAAGAAGAGGAAATCATGGGGATCACCTGGCCATGCTTCAACATCGACAGCCAAGCCGAATATTCATGGAAAAAAACTCATGTTGTGTATTTGGTGGGATCAGCTTGGTGTCGTGTATTATGAGTTGCTCAAACCGAACGAAACCGTTACTGGGGCTCTCTACCGAACACAATTGATGAGATTGAGCCGAGCACTCAAGGAAAAACGCGCCCACTACTATTCCAGGCATGACAAAATTATTCTCCTGCATGATAATGCTCGACCACATGTTGCGGCGCCGGTCAAAACCTACATGGAAACACTCAATTGGGAAGTTCTACCCCACCCGCCGTATTCACCAGACATTGCCCCTTCCGATTACCATCTATTTCGATCGATAGCGCATGGCCTGTCTGAGCAGCACTTCACATCATATGAAGATATCAAAAATTGGATCGATAAGTGGATAACCTCAAAAGATGAAGCGTTCTTCCAAAGCGGTATCCGTATGCTACCAGAAAAATGGGAAAAAGTAGTGGCTAGCGATGGACAATACTTTCAATAAAACATAATGTATCGTTCTTTCACAATAAATGCTTAATTTTTGATAAAAAACGGCGGGAAACTTATTTGTACACCTAATAGTTTTATATACAAAGTAGGATTTTGTTACATCGTCTCAAAAGGATGATGTAGAGCCAATGTGACATTTAAAATTTGAAAATGGAAGTTAATCAGGATTTTAGCGCAATAACAAAGTTATAGGATGCGATCAACGCGATGCTGCAAACGTTGAAGCCTTTTTTAATTGGTCAGTTTGTAAAATTCTTTCTTCTAATTGGTTCAAATGCTTCAAAGCATTTGTAGCGAGATTTTGACCACAGCCATAGTATATATCATGGTGTGCACCACTCCAGTATAGTGTAACGCTTACACGCAACTGGTACGATGCGAGGCTACATCCAGTGTATCCCAAAGGTATTGAGCTAATGTATTATTAATAATATTAATATAAAAGAAAAACGCCATAAATTACAAAAAGTATTATAATTGAAAAATTATGACATTTTCGAACAATTATTTATACAATTTTCTTTTTAAAAATTTTTTGTTGCAATTATAGTTGAAAACAAAATTACTTGAATTATGGCAAATTCGATCACTCACACGACAATGGCTGCATTCAGCAGAGAAAGCAACTTTGCAGCTATTGTAACATTCTTCAATGTAATTGGTTTATATGTTTTATAAGGAACCGAAAGCAAAAACCATATCATATTGAAAAATTTTACAACAATTGCAAAGCTATTTTCTTTGCTAAACGCAGCCAATGAATCAGTGCATAATGTGAAGGTGAATAAAAAAGGTCAATATTCTCAAATTACGTAGGTATGCAAACAGAACTGCGGCAGATTCATAAATGGGGAAGCATGTGATCTTTTGATAATATAATCGAGAATCTTCTCTGAAGTTAGTCACGTAGCACTTTTAAACACATAAACATAGTTTGATTATTTCTCTGTCTTTGGATGATATTCATAGTTAATTCTTATATTGAATAATTCTCTATCAGAGAATCTTTTGTAATGTTACTTTTCGTCGATATCATGAGTGATATAATAAATTTTTATTTCATATTGTTATTTTTTTCTGCAGCGAAATAACGAACGTCGCATGGTACGAAAATCAAATTCTGTGTTGCGGTTGGAATAAACACGTGACAGAATTGTCGATTTCCGAATTTGATATATGCAAAAAGAATTGGATGGCCAATTATACCGACGACATTCTATGCTTGGCTGCGATTTCCACAGCTGTTAGCTATCGGATCGCGTACAACGAAGAATTATAATTCGCTGGAATCTTGAAACCGGCCAGCCTTTTAGAAAGTATTGTAAAGATCACAACACAGACTTTTGCATAATGCATAATGCATAAGTGAATCAACTAATCAGAATCTTTCCATTCCACGGAAAAGAAGACTTTTGATTGGTTGATTCCTTTATGCATTATGTATTATGCGTTATGCAAGAGTCTGTGCTGCGGCTATAAGATTTTGGCTTGCAGATATATCGCAAGTTGAATAAATATAATTTTCTAAATGTAGTTATCAATCATTACAACATTGAGGGCGAATTCAACTTGAAATTTATCTTTCAGATGAATTTAATGTGAGCAATTTGAAGGATAAAAGGGTTTATTTTAATTAAATAGTCAGAGGTACAATCACACACGACACACGTTCTTATGATTCGATGGCTACATTCAATTGCTCACATGTTTGTCTGCTAGCAACGAGTAAATAGCGCGTTAGAAACGAATGTTACAGCTACGGTGTGAACTTAATCATTTTTACAGTATCAAGTGACTGATGTTAATAGAAGATGATATCGATTTAATATTTTCATGAATAATAATTGTTACAATAAATGTCAGCAACTTGCAATCGAAGGTTAATTGACTTAATAAATACATGAGAATAACGAATGTACAGAGAGAGTTTAGAAAATTAAATGAGATCAGTGGATCAGCAGATTAAGTAAATAATAATGTGCTACGAAAGAAAAAGTTTCTTTTGTCGAAATGTTTTAAATCGATTCCTCGTAAAACAGAAAATTGACTCCATGTGTTCATCAAGAATCAGCATTGAACATTGTTTGCGTGACTTCGAGATAATCTTTCTAGCAGCACGAGAAACAAAACCCGATGTCGGCACACTGGTCGCCCTCAATTCCAGTTGATATAAGTATTCACGCATCATTCTGTAGCGGGATTTTTAGGAGCTTTTTCGATCATACGCACTGTCCATGATTGTGCCACGTTCTTAGCTACCGATCCTGAAAATCAATTTCTTATAAGATTTTGGAACTTTAAAGATTTTATTACATCCTCAATTTTTCACAGTTAAATCTTTTTTCGAATGTCTACAATTTTATTCCTGGAACTTCCCCTTAAAAGTCATAGTGTAGGATACATGAAAGTTTGGCTTCTCTTTAATTACATATTATCCAATCCACCGAAAATTTGCATGCCACCACTAAGATTAAAATTTTTATGGAAAGATTTTTACGGAAGAGCGAAGAGAGCAGTACGGAATCAAATTCTGCCATTTCTGCTGTCATTTGTGTGTGGTCATACATGGGGAATGACTTCTCTTCAAATTATTTCTAGCGCGCGAGTGATAGTCAGGTACATACAATTGTTATAAATATTTTGATACAAGTGCATCTTTTTACTAAAAGATTTAAATAAATAATAGTGATAGCGCAGATCCCACGATACGTTTGTGGAGTCCGTTATATATTAACATTGGACACGTTTAGAGATTGGATCCTGATTCTGCCCACTGTACCCGTGCAAAAATATTTCGAGGATTATAAGCTTCCAGCAGATATTATTAGAGGATTTGCCAGTTCTACCACTTTGAAAGTAAATTTGAAAAAATATGTACAGAAACACAATATACACATTTGGGATGATGCAAAGGTACTCGTATTTCATGGTGGTATTACCAGAGAAGATTACCGATAAAGATTGAGGAAAAGGAAATTAACATTTCAAAAGAAATTCTCGAAGAATAACAATATATGTTGGGAAAGAATTCGAGTCTTATGCTTGAGACATATTATGAATATCCCAGTCTGAAAACACCTATCAGAAATATCGATTAGACAATACCTTACCATATGTGAGTACATGCATATACATACTTTTTTTTATATGTATTAAAATATATATTTAATACCTTACCAAAGGACAAAAATCAAATTTATTGCTTCAAATGTAATAAGCATGGACATGTATTGCCAAATATTGCAAAGAAGAAGAAAATAATTCTAATATAAAAAGATGCAATATCTGCAATATCTTTTTATATTAGAAGGACAATCATCTTGAGAAGGAGAATAATAACGTTACTTCAGAAATAAGAAGGAGAATAATAATGAAGTAACAAATAAAGTTGCTCTAATGGCAAGCGAAACGTTTAATAATATCTTGGATTGTGATTCACAATCCTTGAATTTAGGAAGTTCATCTCACATGACAAATCAAAAAAATTATTTCAAAAAATTGGAAAAAATAAATATAATAATTAATGTAGCAAAGTCTGAAGAAATCATGCATACGGAAAAGGAAGTATCGAATTTGACAAATACAAATTAAAAGAAGTTCTCTACGTTCCAAAATTAAGTACAAATTTACTTTCTGTAAATTCAATAATAAAGAATGGTGGTGAGGTAACTTTTACAGAAGATGAAGTAATAGTGAAAATGGAAAATAAAACTCTATAATAATCAAAGGTAAGAAAATGTCTAATGATCTTCAGATGAAATTAAAAGTAGATGTAAATGTCGAATCTTTTCTAACCGAAAAAGCTGAAAGTCAAGCTAAACAATGGCACAGAAAATTAGGACATGCAAACCATGGAATTATGAAGAAGACGCATTCTCTAGTGAGGGAATGAAGCTGTCACAAATAATGATTTAGAAAAACTAAAACATGGATGACGTATGTTTAAAGGCCATGCAAACCAGACTTAATTTTGAAGAAACTAAAAAATCAAGGACAAGAGCAACAAAACCTTTACAAATAATACATACGGATTTATGTGGCCCGATTGATTCACCGACTTGGAATGGAAAGAAATATTTCATTACATTTCTTGATTCACTATACGTTGATTTATCTTTTAGAAAGTAAACATAAAGTGCAAGATATATTTAAAGAATATGTATTACGAGTTCCAGGACATTGGAATTTAAGAGTATCTAAAATACATTGTGACAATGGAAAAGAATATTTAAATAAAAGTATTTAGTCCTGGTGTAAACAAAAGAATATTGTGCTAGATAACACAACCACCACATATGCCATAATTAAATGACAGAACAGAAAGATTGAATAGAATCCTGTTAGACAAAATACGAGCTCTTTTATTTGATTTTGGATTCAACAAAGTTAGTGAGAAGAAGCCTTATATACGTCTGTCTACATTCTAAATAGATTATCTACGAATTCACTACAGTGTACAT
Source organism: Acromyrmex charruanus (assembly GCA_017607545.1). Lineage (NCBI taxonomy): Eukaryota > Metazoa > Arthropoda > Insecta > Hymenoptera > Formicidae > Acromyrmex > Acromyrmex charruanus. The sequence goes on along the minus strand of JAANIC010005572.1, from coordinate 185,798 downwards.
CATTTGAAATGTGGAAAAAACGAAAGCCAAATTTGAAAATGCTTCAAATATTTGGAAGCACTGCATATGTCAAGAGATTTGATACACTAAAGAAATTAGAAGAAAGGAACAAAAGATTTTATATGGTAGGATATGCATCAAATGGCTATCGTCTATGGAATACAGAAGAAGAAAGAATAATTATAGCAAGAGATATAAAATTTCAAGGAACAAGAATAGAAGAAAATAAAAGTAAAGAAATAGAAACACAATAAATAAAATAAAATTTTTACAACTAAACGAAGAGTCAAATGAGTCAAAAGATTTTGAAAAAGAAGAAGACAATTGGGAAGAAGCAAATGAAGGAGATGAAGATATAAAAGATATTAGAGCTCAAGATAGACAAGAAAAAAGAAATTGAAAATTTCGAAGATGAAGATAAAAATGAAGAAACAAGAAGAAAATCAAGTAGAAATGTCCCGAATACTTACAAGAGTACGTAATACTAACATATAGACAAGCTATATCTAGTCCAATAAACAAAGAAGCAATTAACGAAGAAAAAAAATTATTGGAAGAAAACTAAACATGGAAAATAATGAATTTAAAGAAATTAAAAGAAGAAAAACCATTGACAGAAAAATGGGTTTTTAAAATCAAGATGGAAGATATAAGGCACGACTTGTAATCAGAGGCTGTCAACAGGAGCAAGGCGTGAACTATGAAGAAACTTTTTTAGTCCTGTAATCAATACCAGTGCACTCAGAAGCTTATTTGTACTAGCAGCAATTAAAAACTAAAATAATAACATTCGATATTAAGATAGCTTTTCTTTAAAATATGGAAGAAAGCATTTATATGTATCCACCTGAAAGGTATAATTGTAAAGACAAAATTGTAAAGACAAAGTTGTAAAGACAAACTAAAAAGAGCCTTGTACGGTTTGAAACAAGCACCTTTGCGATGGAATATTCATTTCACAGATTTCCTGAAAGAAAAGAATTTTTAACCTTTAAAAAGTGCAATGTATCATCAGAAATGATGATAAAGACTTGATTTTAGCTCGATCTATGTAGATGATGGAATTATACTAGGAAGTGGCATGCAAGAGATTGAAGAGACAGTTAAACAGCTTAGAACAGAATTTAAGATGACAGTTTTTTACAAATCTAAAATTTTTGTTGGTATAAAAGTATTAAAAGAAGAAAATAAAATAAAATTGAAACAAGAAGAATATACAAACGTACTAAAACAGTTTGAAATAAATAAAGCAAAGTCAGTGAAAATATCAATATTAAAGAATGAAAAATATACCAAAAAATATACCAAAGAAAGAAGATTATAAGTAGAGAAAGTGATAGGAAGTCTACTATATCTATCAACCAAGTCTAGACTAGACATTTCATTTAGAGTTAATTATAGTAGCAGATTTATAGAAGATTACAAACAAGAAAATATGAATGACGTAAAACACATCATAAAATATTTGCTATAATTGATCAAGGAATTCAATTTAATAGAAAAGCAAAGCAAAATTTACTTCAAGCATACTGCGATGCAGACTTTGCTGGTTATCAAGCAACCAGACAAAGTATAACGGGCTACATCATCTTCTATGGAGGAGGAACATTAAGCTGATGTTCCAGGAGACAACCAATAATAGTATTCTCAAGCACAGAAGCTGAATATGTAGCTGCGGCAGAATGTTGTAAAGAACTATTGTTCCTGAAAACTTTACTGGAAGAGTTGCAAGAAAAGAAAATTGAAATAGAACTCTATATAGATAATCAAAGTGCAATTTCATTGATATAATAGTATAGTGAATAAAAAATCAAAACACATTAATGTCAAATATAGATTTATTCATGAACTTTTCAAAAATAAAGTAATAAGTTTAAAATATTGTTCGATTGAAAATCAGAAAGCTGATATTTTAACAAAAGCTTTAAACACTGTAAAATTCGAGAATTCTAAGAAATATATAGTGAATTAGCAAGATAAGAATTATGATATTAGATAGGAATTGTGTTAGAATAGATGTGTGTTAGAATAAATAATTCTTATCGGGCTAATGCATAATGAAATAGAATAAGAATTAAGGAGGAGTGTTAGAATAGATAATTCTTATCGCGCTATCGAGATAATTTCTCTAAAATCTTTTCTATCGAACCGATTCAAGTTGTTCAATTGAATGAATTTAGTTACAGCTAAATTTGACAACGGAGTTGTTAATGATTTGAGCATTTGTTGTTCAATTGTTCTCTCTTTTAATGTTTTTCTTGTGAATGGAAGCAATACGGTCTCGTAGTTATATTAAATGATCGATCTTGTAAGGCTTTATAAATATTGCGAATACTATTATTGTGAAATCACCAACTACAGCATATAAGGAAAATAAGAGCAAAACATCTAAGGCTAAGATAAGCGAGTATTCCTATTAGAAATTAAGGCTACTAAAAGATAAATTTTACATCTTAATAATCAAGTTTGTCAAGGTAAACTGAATATATGCTACTTTAAACATAATGTTAAACTGATATTACTATTATCAATATTGTTCTCAATATTAATATTTGAATCATAAATAAATATCCTTGAATTATATACTACGTATGGACATCTCATTCGTTATTTTTTTCCATTATAGCTTTAAATATTATCAATGATAATATCTTATATTTTCAGGCTCAATTTAATTGTAATCAATAAGATTTTAATTTAAGTTTATTAACAGTGGTCATCTGAATTAGTTCGATCGAGATATCGCTTTCGTTCCACGACACTTTTCTCAGTTTGCACAGTGCTGCCAGACATGCCCCGCATTTGCACATGCGCGCAGTCTAAAGCGCCAGTAGAATATAATCCGTTCGTGAAACTGGCGTCCTTAATCATCCCAAAGAGAAATAGAATTACAAATATATAGAAATTAGACATACCTCTTATTGTGAGGTATCAATTTCTACATTAACACTATTTTCATTATCCATATGAGAAACTGATTCGGCATGCCTTGATAAATTATATTGACAACATTTAAGCGAAATATTACAAATTTTCCACCAAGCTTTATTGTCATTCTCTACCAACCAATCTTTAAAGATATTTTCGTTTTTTTGGGGAGAGAGGTCTTTTTCCTGACTTCATTGCGATTCATTTTCTGACCTAAAATATTTTACCTCATTTCTATTTTCCTCTTGGGATTCCTCGCACCTCCTGTTGTCCGGTTTGGCGCGTGGTCCACACGGCATCACATATCGTTACCACAGTTTAACCATATACAGTCCCCGAAATTTTTCGTTACGTAATGTTTCAAGGCGCAACTATACTATCGAAAACATGGCGGCATCAGAATAATAATAAGTGTGTTTGGAGGTTATATTTTTGTATGATTAATTCTGTGATATTATATATTATATAAGTAAAATATTGTTAATGAAGATTATTATTCTTAGTGTGTTTTCTTTTTAATATCCTATTTCGAAGTTATAATAATGGGTAAAGGTGGATTTTCCTGTGTGATATGTAAAAATATATCTGAACGAAATGCAGGAATAAAGTTTTTTCGTTTTCCAAAAGATGATCTAGAGATGTAAATAAAAATTTTCTCTATAAATATGCAAATTAATATATATATATAGCACAAAGTTTATATAATGATATTGAAATTACACAATTATATTTTTGCGTAGGTCTAAATTATGACTCAAATGTAATCGTAAGATTGATAGAACAACTGAAGAACTTTATAAAAATTATCGAATTTGTAGTGCTCATTTTAATGAAAACATGTATCTTAATGAACTTGAAAATTAGACTTCTTCCTACAGCTGTACCAAATGCAATACAGATTACATCAAATTTTATGACAAATTCAATTTATGACACTTACATTATTTTAAGAGGTAATTTTCTGCTTTATATTTTACTCAACTGAAGCTGACTTTTCATGTGCAGCATATGCTGCGGTAGCAAAATGCTATCATTGGTTAAAAGCTTTTGTGAGCTGATGCATATCCAATCAGTGAAAATATGAATGACGTTTCAGATGACGTTTATCCTGCGTATGAAAAATTAGCTTGAGAGATACTAATAAATATTTTTATCACAGAGAATATAGAATTTAGACAGAAATCTTATCAGGAGGAATTAGAAATAAAAGCAAATGAATCGTTACATGAACAAATAGGTGAAAGCAATAATTCTAGTAAATTTAAACTAGCATAGATGTAGACAATAATTAAAAATAGATTAATGATTATCAAAAATGTCGTATTAATAAATTATTAAATATCATTCTTGATATTTAGTAATTTATTAATATGACACTAAGTAACACAATTAACAGAGTTAATATTATAGATGTATTTATTATATGTGTAATAATTATTACAATAATTATTATAATAATTAGTATTTGTAACTGATGGGACGCTAATAGTGTCAGATGAGCGTAATATTTCAAGAAGAGAAATTACCTCTTCAAAACTATTCAATAAACAAATTCAGGCGCCTCAGAATTTGTCTCATGATTCTCTAAGAAAGAATCGATTAAAATAAAAAATTGTCTCATTGCAGCGGGAAAATAGAAAACTGAAATAATAATTGAGATATATTTTTACAAAATCAAATTTTACAAAATCAAACAGAGAAGATTTGAAATATTACTATCAGTTGACAGATAAATTTTTATCTTCTTCTGCAGCAACTTTTGTGAAGGAACAAGCGAAACTAAGCCAACAAAAGCAAGAAATATTCTATACAGTTCAAACAATTTTGTCTAAGTATATATTTTATTAGTCCTAAGAGTTACAAAGTATTGCGTAATAAACTAATATTACCAAGTCCAAGAATTCTTCAGCGATCAATTGAAACGTTACAAATATCACCCGAACTTAATGATATCATTTGTTAGTTAGAGGACCTCGTTGTCCCCGTTGCGCTATGTGGAGCGCTATTTTCTCGTTTGTGAGAGATCCGTGTCTCGTGCCTTGTGGCCTTTCCGTGAGGGTTGGTCAGCACGTGATAAAGGATGAAACGCCCTTGCCTCGATATAATCCTTTTAATATGTCCTTTACACTCGCGTTTCTATCATAGAGTTAAAGTAATGAAATTTTTGTGCACCGGTTGTGCACGTGCTATCAGCGAGAAAGTCGCACACGGAAGTCTTCTGAAGAACGGACTGCGAGAGAGCGCGGCGATTACACGCAGGTAGCATAGTCGCATGCATGCCCTCCCCTTCGGTGGGCCCCATCAGCGATACGACACGTCGTCAACACGCCGAGATCACGCAACATAGACAACGGGCTGGTAACAAGCCACACACACACTCTGACAAGCGCTAACATCATTTTTGATAGCAAAGAATTATCAATTTTACATTATTGTACGGGTTATATGTAATTTGTATTGACGAAATGTCGTTAAAAGCAAATCTTTATTATAATATTAGTCGAGATGAGATTATAGAATTTCAAGATCTCGGACATGAAAAGAAATTCCTCTCATGTAATGCGGCCGTAATTATGATAAGAGGGCTCTATAAATCTTGGAAGCAACCAGTTGCTTATTATCTATTGAATTCAACTTTTAATGAAGCAGACGTATATAACAAAATGTGTACAAGAAGTGATCAGGAAACTACAGAATATCGGATTAAAAATTGTCATATTTGTTACAGATATGGGCAAAAACTATTAAAATATGATTAAGCGCCTTGATGTAGAAGTCCCATATTTTGAAATTAATGGTGAACGGTTTTATTATTTAGCCGACCCATTACATTTGATTAAAGCTACAGATACAAGAAACAATATTTGTGTGTTAATGATATTAAATGCAATAGTGACCTAATTTCTTGGAATCATATTATAATTCTTTATAATTATGATAAAGATCAATCAAATCGATTAGCTTATAAAATAACAGATATTCATGTTCAACCATTGGGATCGAATGAAAGTAAAGTATGCTGTTCATGTCTTAAGCGCTACAGTGGCAGCTGCCTTGAAAACACTACATGTTAAATATTTTACTAGTAGTTGCATTAACGACAGTAGAATTTATTGACAAATTCGATAGTTTGTTTAATATCTTTAACTCATCCACAGTAATAGATAAGAAAAATTATAGGCAAGCTTTTACTGGAGCACAACATCAATTACAATTTTTACAGAAAATGTTTGATTATTTGTCAGGCTTAAAAGTTTTTTCAAAAAAAAGGAAAAAATATCACAAATATTGTTCAAGTTTTTCAATTTTGGAAATTAAACATAAAATCTCTACAATCACTATGGACTTATATACAAACTACTCAGCCAGATATTAAATTCTTGCGTTCCCCCTAGTTCGAAAACACGGACGCAGGGACACGGGTAGAGATGGCGGATAGGCGCTGCACCGGTGCTGAAGCCACTCGCCATCGAGCAGAGGCTTGCCTTCCTCTGGATAATCTACGAATGGCAGGGACACGGGAAGGAGGCCGGGGATATCAAGGGACCGGTCCCCGAAGTACCCTCGGCCGAACAGGGGTCCGCCTTTCCCCTGTATAAACCACGAAGTGCGGGCGCGACTCGGGCGTGATCCGGCAGTATGGCGGGAACACTCCCGAACTCATGGCATGGCCTGACCGGTGGGGGGGTGAATACCGTTCGCATGGTGCCTCGCTCCTGGTTAGCCCCTGGGAGCAATGGGGCTCGCTCCCTCCTTTCGCCTGGAGCGGAGAGATCCGGCTGGAGACGGTGGAAACACCTGTCGCCGCCGGTACCTTGCGGCGGGGATAGCCTACTCTGCCAATACAGGCGTCTGCCGTAGTGGGGGTTCTGCCTC